>CAUYRH010076304.1:0-44688 GCA_963574655.1 Perodicticus potto | reverse complement strand
TGAGGGCTATCTCTCACAGTACGATCAAAATGTTTCTGATTGTATATGAAGCACATTCTGCCCTATGATTGCACCAATGTACACAATTATGATTTAATAAAATTATTAAAAAAAATAAAAAATAAATAAAATTAGGGGAAGATAGTAAAAAAAAAAAATTATTAGTGACACTAACTCACCAAGCATAGCTTCTTCAATGGTTAATCTCAGGCCAGGAGTTCCTACTTAGCAAAAGTTGAACTCCCTTAAAGAGTAACCTATCCTGTCTTTTTTCACCTTTCTCATTAAGTCTCCAGATAAGTGCTGAGAGGTTCTCACCCCACGTCTTCAGGAAAACTGTTGGTGTCAGGTGCAACCTTGAAAAGGCAAAGACATAGAGCAGAACCTTCACAGGCTTCCCTCTCTCTGCAGCCCTCAGCTTGCTTGGACGTTACGTTCGTTCTTGAATTCCTGCCTGTGCTTGGGTTTAATGACAGGCCTGCTCTGGTCACCTTCTCATCATCTCATCCCTGTCTTTCCTGTGCTCTTTGCGTTCTCTCTGCGTCCCCCTGCTCTGCCTGCGTCTGTTCCAGGCCTCTGCACGTTGGCCTTCCACCTGTCCTCACTGGGGCACTCCAACCCTCCAGGGACCTCAGAGTCCTGCCGCTATCCCAGCTGCTCTTTGCTGGCTCCACGGTCACCTTCTGAACATTTCCAACAATGTCTCACACACATCTCAAAAGCATCCACAAGAAAACTCGGCGCCCTGCTTCTCAGACGCGATTCTCCTCCTTCACGGCGCTTTGATTAAAAGTGTCCACCCGGTCTCCCAGCAGGATCCTGGTAAATTTTAGATGTCTTCCTTCTGCCACCTCCCACCTGCACCACATGTCTAACAAGTGACCAGTTTCACTTAAGTTTAGACACAAAACCGTCTCCAGATCATTGGCTTCCCTCCTCCACGGTTTCTGCATTAATCAAGGTCATCTCTGGTCTCATCTTCATTCCCCCCGCCCTCCTTCTTCCTTCCCTCTGTACCTTCTTGACAATGCCACCTGAGCAAAAAAGGAACTCTGATCACATCATTTCCATAATAAAATATTGTTAATTACTGATGGGGGATGAAACCTATCGACGCAGCTTTTAAAATGCTCTTCCTGTAGGGAGTGTATTATTAATGTCCTGGCTTGTATTCAATCCTCTCTGACAATTTCTTTTTCTTCAAAATATCTAGTCATTTTAAATTTAATGGAATTATTGACATGGAGAACTTGAAGCATAATATCTGAATTTTATTTCCCCCTTATTTCCTTTCGTTTTGTTGTTCCTTTGATCTTACTTTTCTACTTTATTTTAAGTTAATCTAATATTAATTTAAAATAGTATTAAGTATTCTATTAAATTAATCTAAATTGATCTAACATTAATTTAATATTGTTAAATAATAATTTAATTAAAATAGTATTAAGTATTATATTAAATTAATTCTAAATTAATCTAACATTAATTTAAAATAGTATTAAGTATTCTACTAAGTATACTTAATACTATTCAAATATATAGTAATACTCTTAATAGAATACTTAATACTATTTTAAATACTATTGTATAGTATTAAGTATTTAAACCCTTCTATTTCATATAATTTGCTATATTTCTACTTTTATTTTTTAAGCAGTTGCTTTGGGGACTATAGTGTGCGCATTTAAACTATCACATTTTATCTTGAGTCAATATTATTCCACTTTGTATATATACAATATGGTAAATTCACCAAATTATAATTCTATTATTTTCATTTCATGCTTTTTACCACTTTTAAGTATTTTACTTTTACACGTTATTTACCCCATAATGGAAATATTTCATTTAAAATAGTCAAATGACTTTCAAAGAAATTAGGAGAAAACCTGGCTTGCGTATTTACTTTACTGTGTACTATTTTCAACTTTCTTCAGTTATTCCTCAGATCTGGATTTCCAGCTGGTGTCGTTTTTCTTCATACTGAAGTACTTTTAACATTTCTTGTAAGTCGGGTCTGAGGGCAACAGAGTCTCTCAATTTCCCTGTATTATTTATTCATTTAAGTGAGGCTGTGTGTGTTTTGTCCTCATTTTTGAAGGCTGTTTTTGCTGACAGTGGGATTCCAGGTTGACGTCACCTTTCACTTTAAAATGTCATCACCTTTCACTTTAAAATGTCACGCGCACTGTGTTCAGGCTCAGATTGTTATTAATAAGACAGGCCCCACCCAGGATGCGTTTCTGACTGTGGCTCCTCCTAGGACTTTCCTCTTTCCCTTTGGGCTTCACGTTGATCATGATATGTGGTTGGTTCATTATCTATGATGTTTTTCCACTACAGAGTCACTGAGCTTCTGGGACTTGTCCTAATTTCTCCAGGTTGGCCCCCTCCCCACCCCCTGCTCTCTTCTAGTTTCACTGCCCTGCTGTTTCTGCAGTGACATACGTATCTCCGCTTGATAGTCCACAGGTCAACTAATTCAGTGCTTGTTGGGTTTTTTTCTTTTCTCTCTCTGCTTTACTTTGGATAAGTTCTCTTGACCTGTCTTCACCATCTTTAATCATTTAATTATTTCATTGATTTTTATGTATAATTCATCTAATCTTTTCACACTTGTGTTTTTTGGATACACACTTTGTTTTTTCTCGTATTTTTCTTTTTTTCTGCTGAGATTACCCATCTATTCTTCTCATCTTTTCCTATTTAAATTAAATGTTTAAGTTCTTTTCTGCTAACACCAGTATCTGGATCATCTGTGGCTTGCTTTTGTTGATTTTTCTTTCCTTGCTTGTGAGCCCTTTTGCTGCCTCTTCAGAGGTTTTGCAATTTACTGTTGCATCTTGGATATTATTATGCATAGAGGAAAAGTGGGGGTAGAGGAATGTGTTCCCCATCCCCCCAAATTTAGGTTATTCTGTTATCTGTTGATAAAGTGAGGAAGTGATGAGTATTTAAACTTCACCAAGGGTTTATTGAATCTGGAATTGAACTGAAGCTGACCTCTGGCTAGCCCAGAAAACCGAAAGCCTCCATTTTTTTTCAGTTTCTTGAAGAAGATTTACTCTTATTGTTATTATCAAGATTTGGTTTGGGATTCCATGTAGCACCTTTGAATTCTTAAATTCTGGGGGAATGTGGCAGATTTGGTGAATTCTTTCTGCTAATCAGTTCTGACCTCATTTCTATTTTTCTCAGTAAATTTCGGATAGGGTAGAGAAGATTGCCTGCTGAGAAAATGATCCTGCTTGGTAGCCCTCTGCTGCTGAGGCATTGCACCATCCCCACCGCAGCCAATGGCTCAGCTGCCTCCATCTCCACCCAGGAAAGCCCTGGGTCTTGAGCACCCAGACCTGCTGCTTCCCACTCACCTATCAAGGGCTCCTGTCTCAGAAATCAGTTCATGAAGCCATTTTTGCATCCACCGTTCTCTGATAGAGAATTTTCCTCCATGCATAATTTCCAAGATACAATAGTAAATTACAAAACCATATGTAAGTGTGACTTTTATATTATCCAGATTGTGTGTGTGTGTTCCCATGGTAAATAAGGTCTTTTGTGCCCTAATTAGAAACAGAAAGTGCCTAGTGAACTTTTAAACATTTTTTTGAGACTCAGTTCAGTTGTGAGTTCTTAGAAATGTTTATTGAAGTTCTCATGATTCTTCTGTCATGGCCCCTGTACAATCTTACAGAATCCTCTGTGTTACTTCAGGGTACTTAGGCTTTTTAGGATTTATTCTTCTATAAGATAACAAGATATTAGAATCCAAGGGTCGCATTTTATTCATCCACTTGGTGCCAATAAATAGTGTATGTTCAGCTTCACAACAGATTCATGAGAAGTGCTGCTGAACACACCCTATTCTCTCACACCTCCCCGACCTTACACCTGCTGAAGTTTTCCTCCATCAGTTTTCAGTTTTCAGTTTCAGATGCACTGTGGTTTGAATATGCTGGGTTCATACTTAACAGCTCTGAAATCTAAGATCTGTAGATTTTCTGAGACTGCAAAGTCACCATGCCTGACGTGTAATCGAGGGTCTATAAATGGCAGTGATTATTACGGTTTACCAAGTACTCACAACATATTTAGCGAATGAGTGAGAGCATGAACAGTGGCTGCAATGATCCAATTCCACGTTCCGCAGCTTTGCCTGGATCACCTCTGCAAACTACTTTTCCTTGTACCTGAGACTCGCCCACTGGCATCATCTCGCAGTGCTCTGACTGAGCTGCTCCTCGGAAAGGTTCTCTGTGCAGCCATGCTGGCCTGTGCCTCGGGTTGCTTTCTCTTGCTTGTAACAGAATAGCTGGAACTGGGCAGTTGATGAAGAAAGGGAATTTATTTCCTACAGCTATGAAGGCTGAGAAGTTTGAGGTCAAGGGACCACATTTGGTGAGAGCCTCCTGGCTTGTGGCACCTGCAGAGTCCTGAGGGGCACAAGAAGAAACAAGGAATGAGTCAGTGTGCTGGTTCAGCACTCTCTTCCTCTTCCCATAAAGCCCTCCTTTCATGCTCATGATTGGCTGTAGCCCCTTGAGCCATTAATCCTGAACAGATGATTAGATTAACATGTTTATGAAGGTGGAATCTGATTCAGGACCCAACCACCTCATAAAGGCCTGGTGTCACGCCTCGGTACTCCCGCATTGGTTAAATTTCAACCTGCATTGTAGAGGGGCAAATATTCACACCATAGCATTTTCTGTTAATATACTGCCTTTTTAAGAGCAGTTGATTTCTGTTGTTACACATGTCCTCAAATTTTGGGAAAAGTTTGCAAATATCTGATATCTAAGACTTTCTTTTTCATGTGCTATCATGAATCCTTAGGCCCCCTCCCCCAAATTTCCAACCAATTAGTGATAATAAGTACTCATTAAATCGTTATACAATAGGTTTAAACATATTAAATAATAAAAACCACTAGGTATAGGCAATGTTATCTATCAAGTAGAATATGCATACCATAATTTAAGGTCTATAGCTCTAAAGTTTATAAAAATACACACCAGGCCAGTTGTGGTGAGTCAACCTGTAATCCCAGCTCTCTGGGAGGCTGAGGCAAGTGAATGGTTTCAGCTCAGGAGTTTGAGACCAGGGTGGGTAAGAGTGAGACCCCTTGTCTACTAAAAACAGAAAAATTAGCCAGGTGTTATGTCTGGTGCCTATAGCCCTGGTTGCTTGGGAGGCTGCAGCCAGAGGATCTCTTGAGACCAACAGTTTGAAGTTGCTGTGAGCTGTGATGCCACAGCACTCTACCCAGGGCGATGGAACAAGACTCTGTCTCAAAAATAAATAAATAAATAAATAAATAAATAAATACACACCAAATACTCTTGTGAGAGATTGGAAATTTTTTATTTTCCATAGGAAAAGCACATTCTGGCCCTTCAGAATATTTTATTCCTTTTTTATGTTTGTTGTAGGCTTGCAATAATATATCCGAGACTTCAAGATGAAATAAATCTGCATTTCACAGTTATAGCCAAGCCATCCATTTTTGCTGTGATAAAATATTGAGAAAAACCCCAGTAAAACATCTCAACACATCTACACATTCCTGAAACAAAAACAAAGTGAGGAATTGGAGAGCCCACAAATCAATTTTTCATTGTAGAGATTCATTCTCTCTTATCTTGCTTGACTGAACAGCTCTGTGATGGAACAGGAATTAGAGCTCATTCATATTTTTTCTCTTTCCCTGAAACATATTCTTGAAACCAAGTGCCAGCATGGAATGCGCACAGCACCAGCCAGTGACGTGCATTTTTCTTCCCGATGTCAGGATGCTACCAGCCCAGACGTGCTTTGTTTTTCTCCCCATCCCATCTGCTTGATTGTTCTCTCTTGTAATTTTCAATTTGCTGAGCTTCAACTTATTTTACAGGCAAACACATGCAACCTATCTTTTTTGTTGTCAGTGAGTTTGTGTAGTATTTTGAAAATCAGAACATTCCCCCCACCCCGCCCTAAACGCTGCTGATTTGGCAGGACACTTTTCCTTTTGAAAAGCGAAGCCATTTCAAAAGTGAAAGTTCTCCTGAAGATGATTTGTTTTTTCCTAGCCTTAGAAGTTTTGTCATCATCTGCAATTCTCTCGGCATAAAGGCTCTCTCCTGCCTCTCCTTGTTATTTATTGATGACTGTTCTAACAATAGTTTTCCTGAAAGCAGAGAAATGTCCTACCCCCTGACTTCTTTCTGGTCAACACAGCTCTCTTCTCGGACATGTTACATTTGGGAATGAAATATTAATCTATGAAACTATACGGTATTTCAAGGGTGATAAAGAAAGTAACAAATTCCGATATTTCCTCATGACATGAAAAAGAAAAAGCGTGCGTTTGTGCGTGCACATATGTTGGAATGGGGTAGAAGATAAGTTGTTCATTTTTATAAGAACATCATGGCTGTCCCTGTAGTGGACATGAGGGAACTTGCATTCATTTGCAAATCTAGACTGGTGCTAGACCGTTCGAGCAAAACCTAGCAGTTCAGTTTGGTGGCTGTAGGCCCACAGATACACAAAGGGGAAGGAGTCAGGGAGGACAAGTGAGATGCGGGAGAAAACATTTGTGGAAGGAAATAAGATTTTTACTTCCAAGAATCACTTATTCTTCACTAATATTTTAGCAGTTCTGCAGGAGAGTAGTTGAGCTCTTCATGTTTGTAAGTGAAATACTCAAGGACTTAGCAATCAGGTGAGCAAAGTCATGCTAGTCATATCGGACACGAGTAACGACAAACAGAACTGACACTCAGGGGAATTTTATTTAATTTAAGTGACCAGTAGAGGTAAGTGGTGATTTTTTTTTTTTTTAAAGGAGGCACCAGTGGTCTCTGCTTTTCGTAGGATTTAAATAAAATACCCCTGGAAGTAATCTCACTGTATCTCAGTCTTTCTCGTGCTTTGCCCTAAAGAATGAAGGACAAGGAAAATTGCTAATGTAGTTTCTTCAAATTTTTTAATTAAAATGTTCATTGGCAGAATGTTGAAATACCTCACTGCCTCTCATGTACCAGCATCGTTGTGTTTATCTTAAAAGTTTATTTTTACTTTGTCATTTGCACACTCTCGTTCATAAACTGTAGGCTATTTAGGAAGTGCCCGGTGTTCAGGCTTAGTTTCAAGAAAACAAAGGTAAACAAAATGGGGTGATGCTTCTTAAAAACAGGGCAAATTTGGGCATAAAAATATAACAGAAACCTCTAGGTTTGTGAATCTCAATTTTACTTGCTTATTCTAAGTTGCATGTGAGCTCATTTGAAGAATACTTTGATATACAAATATGCACAAAAAAGGTGTTTCGAATGTGACCAAATTCGGATTTTAATAGAACTTCTTAGTAGCATATGTCTTCAGAAGTTGGTTCAGGGACCATCTGCATCAGAATTGTCCAGACTGAGGCTTCTTAAATGTTACACAATGAAAATCCCTCTGTTTACTGTGGAGGACTGAAGTTCATGTTCTCCACTGCACAGTGAGACAAAGCCAGTGGCTTGAATGTTGCAGCAACGCCTGGTTGCTGAGAAACGCCTAGTCCCTGCCTCTCACCATCCACACTCCTTTGTCCCAGGATGGGAGCAAATGGTCATGACTGTGCACCGGTCCTGAGAGCACACTTTGAGGAGCCCCCAGTAGCCTGGTTGTAAAGGTCCGAAGTAGTCAGACTCTCGTCAGATGGGTTTTAGTGACTGCCATTTTTAACAAGTCCCCAGGTGATATTTGTGGACCCTGAAGCCTCAGAACCACTATCCTCTGATACATGTAAATATGGTCATTGTTCTTAATCACAAGCCCGTGGAACTTAATAGCAATTATAATACATTGTAGAGCAAAGGATTTGTAAAAGTGAATTTTGTCCACAGACAAGCACATGGTCTTTTTCCCACAGTCACTTCAACTGTCTCCAATAGTCTCTGTCCAGGCGTCCCAATCATCACGCCCCTGGTGACGTCCTCCATTCTCTCTGCCTGTTACACCAACTTGTATTTTTTTCTTCCTTGACTTTCAGGGTACTGAGCCACCATCTCCCTGTCTGCATTTCCTTTACTTATTTCCCCTGACATTTCCGGTTCAAACTGACCTCTGTTGTATTTTGGTACACATTGTTTTTTCAGGGATTTTATCCATGATTTTCCCCTATCACCCCAATATTAATACTTCTGGCTTTTCCAATTCTAATCCAGTTCTTTCTACTTTCTACGACTCTACTCTGCCTATAAGGTTGTCATAGTCAACACACTTTCTTCTTTTTTGCATTTTATTCTCCACCAGTGATTTTCAACTGGTGTGCCTGAAAATATTTAAAAATCATATATTAAATTATTTTTAAAAGATGTTCCAAGCACAGTCAGTATATTCCTTTTTTTTTTTTAACTCCTTTCATTTTTTTTTTGTTGGACAAAATTTAAGTATTGCATGGATGTTTAACTATAGGTTCAAGTCTGCTGTGAGATAAAAAAGGTTGTAAAACAACTGCTCTCTTCCAGTGCTGGAAGCCGTCTGCACGGAACATGTCCACACAAGCTACATTCTGCAGGATTCTGCTATGCGCCATTCAGGTACACTGCCAGGTAAACGGTGCTCCCTGGGGTTGTGTATCACAGCAGTCCTGATTCTCTCATCACGGGGGTTATGTCATGTGGACAGACTGGGATGCCACCTTCATCTGTGTACCCAGCACCACCACCCAGGTTGGAGCAGCTGACTGGGATCCAGCAAAATGCCTCCTACGCCAGTGTGCCCCTCTGGGTGACAGCGTAGGGTGGATAGAGAATAAAGATCTGAGGGTGGAAAAGCCCAGGCCCAGCATAAGTTACATATATTTAGGAACCGTATTTTTGCATGGATTAGAGTGGGTTCTGTTGAGGAGAGATTTTGTCGGAACAATGAATTCCAATATCATGCCATGACAACTATCTTCCTCTTCAAGTCATTATTTGAGTAAGATATGAAAGAGGACAAAACAAAATAAAGGAGGTTGGGACCCGAGCCTTAAATTAGGCTCCCGTGAGCTGGGGTGAACCACTGGGAGGTTTCCTTACACGCCAAATAAGCCGAACCCTCAGATCAACGTGGGTCACACGGCCTTCTCTCTTAATGCCACTCTCTTGCATTAGCTCCTCCAAATTTGTTAACTTATGGTAACAATGGGAGAAAAGGCAAAATAGGACAGAACTGAAGGGTATTCTCAGCCTCAAGCCATACGCGTGTTTTCAGTGGGAGGCCTTTTGCTTAGGGACTTGGAAGGGAGAGTGTCATATCAGAAATGAGGTTGTTGTGATTTTCAAAACGCTCCACAGTTTACTAAGTATTTTTATTTGGGGCTCTTTTGTGAACCTCACCACAGCCTGATAATGTTGTAAGTCACTGTTATTAATAGTATTTTATACATGTGAAACTCATGCGTGTTAAAAAATTTGCCCTTTGTTCACTCACGTAACCGTGTGCAGTGGAGACTGCACTTCAGAGCCCAGAATTTCCTCTGTAACCTTCCCGTAGCACCAGGTGGCCTGTCCAACCCGGGAACTGCTGTCTGTTATCACCGGACCCCAGCATAAGAGAATACCCCACTTCATTTCCGCAACAGAAGATCAGCATTTGCATGTAAAACCAGCTGGTACTGGGACTACCGGTATTTACAAAACTTGAGACCAACCCTTGACATATTCACAGACATCATCTCCTCCTAAGAAATCACATCAGTCATTCTTTAGAAGCTGAAGAAATCACTCATCCCGTACAATCTGTAAATCCCCACGTCTCCTTAGGTTTTCATCACAGTCTTGGCCTCCACCCTTCCAGTGTCATCAACAACTCCTGGAAAGGGTCACAGGAGGAGCCCTAAGGAGTAAAGAAAATTTTAGGCCTCATCTCACAGGTTGAATAAATTAGAATTGGAGACACAGTTGAAGCCCAGGCCGTTTGGACGTGTCTCTGTTTCCTGCCATGACTTCTGAGTCTGAGATCCAGCTGATGGCAGGATTCCCATCTCCTTTGTCCTCCCGAAATGGTGGAGCAGGTGTTTATGAAATGTACAGATTCTTGAGGTCCACCTTGGAAGGATGAAGCCAGAATGTCCAGGATTGGGTCCTAGATATTCATGCACACTTAAGTCAGAAATACTGCCAGAAAAAGATTAACCTGATTGTGCATGCAGGGACAAAGCTCTGTTTACAGGCTTGTTCTGTAGGTAAGAGTATAAGTATATGTCAAACTTTTGGCAGCTTTCAGCAGCACCTGCACAGCATCAGATGAAGTAATAATGAAGACTCACTTCTGTGAGTGGGGCATGTAGCATTATGTCTCAGAAGATTTGGAATATCAGATGCTCGCCTCTCTTCAAGATGGCAGAAAACACTACAAATTTGATGAAACGACAAAACAGCATTTTTTATCAAGTCAGCTATTATTTTTCACTTAATCTCTCCAATCTGCATATTTCTGGGAAAGTAAGCAACTACATGATTAAAGCCTAAACTCTGTCCATGTACACATGTGGCTTCTACTTAACGAAATCAGAAAGAAAATGACACTTAAGCCAACAATCCCCAAAGAATGCCCAGTGGGAATAAAACATTTAAGAAGTCTTCAAATAGTACATGTTGCTTAGCCATTCGCAGTGTGCAAGATTGGGGGAAAGCGATGGAAAGAACACTGAGAAACCCTCTGAAATGTTAAGTTATAGTACAGCTCCACCCAATGGGTTTCTGCTGAATTTCACTTGTGCCGAGAAGCACGGTCTGTACTTAGTGGCATCTGAATTTGTATTTCACTGATTACAATTATATGAAAGGTAAAAGAACGGGCTGGAAGAAATATATCCAGATATAGATAGATTTTGATATGTCAGGAAATCTTGCAGTGAATACATTTTCTATTTTTAAAGTAGTTTCTGCATTTTTGTCCACGTATTATCTATATTTTTATATCTATCTAAACTTTGTGGAAAAAAGACAAAAACATCGTTCAACGGGAAGCATCTTGCAAAGTGCTGAAGGCAGCATTTGTGCATCTCCATGATCAGAGGCCCTGCTGCTTTAGCTCTTGGATCATGTTTGTAATTAGTTGTGACTTGCGATAGAAAGAAGTGTGATAGTTCGATAGAAACAGAAGCGTGATGATTGCATTGTACTTCCACATTTTCCATTAACTTGGTTTGCTCTTGTGGACAAGTAATTTAATATCTCTACTTCAGGTTGCTCTTCAGCCAGACGCAAACAACCACACTGCCTTCTGCTTTCACTCTGGCATCAAGAACTAATTGAGGCAGTGACGGGAAAGAATCACAAGTGCACGGGGAAAATATTCATGAATATTCTGCAAGATAACTTTCCTTTATTTCTTGCAGCAGTTTAGAAATGCCAGCAGTCCAACACTTTTTGAGAAATAAGCAGGGCTAACAAATAAACAAAATTGAGATAAAAATAAAAAAATGTATAAAATAAGTAGCAATGAAGTTTGTTAGTTAAGCATAAGGAATAATTATACGTACTTCCTGAGTTAGTTCAGCTGCAAAAAAAAAAAAAAAAAAAAAAAAATCCGAATAAAGTGGCTTAAAATGAGACAAAAGTTAATTTTTCCTTTTATCTGAGAGTTTAACTGAAGAAGAACATCCAGGCTGGCACGGAGACTGTGTCATTCAAATTCCATTGTTATGAATTTATTTGTACAACTGTCCATTGCTGTAAGAGAGAGTGAGGAATATGGGGAAATGGGTGAAAATGGTTTTTTGCTTTGTTTTGTTTTAGGCTAGCTGGCATTCTTCTAGTTTAAACTGGGTCTTCATAACAGTTTGTGAAATTATTGGACAGAATCAACATCTTATGTCGATTCTCCACTTGGCATCATTCCATCTCACGGCTTTTACAAACTTCCGTACAATAATGATTCTCAAAGTTACCAAAGTTCCCCATGTTACACCGGGTCCAGCTTTGGTTCCCACTCGAACTGCAGATTGGTGTAGTGACAAGTCCCTTCTCTATGTGGATGGGGAACATCTCCAATTTCACTTGTCAAATCAGTTAATGGTACCAACATCCACCCAAAGTCTAAAATCTGGTCTTAATTCCTTCACTTGAGGTCAATCCCTGACATTTCCTTGTCTTTTTTTATTGTGCGATAGAAACCTTGTGTTTCAGAGCAGAGTGTGGCATCCCAGCCCCGTATGTTTAGCCTCCCTCGCAGGCGGGTGTGGTCAAGTGACTAAGTCCTGTCTAATCAGACATGGGCTGAAGTCACACACGCAGCTTCCAGATGCCGCCTGTGTAAAGGGAGAGCGGAAATTGGGACTCTCCTCTATTGGTGGGAGGAATGCTTTGGAAAACAGTTCAACAACTTCTTATAAAGTTCAATCTGAACTTATCGTACAGCCCAGAGATTCTACTACTGGACATTAGCTCAAGAGAAATAAAAGTATCACTGAAAAAAAACAAAAATGCGTCCACACAAAAACTTGCCCACAAATGGTTATAGCAGATTTAATCAGAGGAAAGAAAACCTGAACACAAACATTGATTAAAAGATGACAGTATAAACAAATCATGGTCTTTCTATCCAATGGAATAGTCCTCAGCAAAAAAAGGAACAAACTGCCTTTACATTAACATGAATAAATATCAAAAACATTGGGGTAAGTGAACAAAGACTTACGCGGAGGACGACAGACAATACCATCCCACTTACGATGAACCCTAACACAGAAAAGTTACTCCCGAGAGTCAGTAGGGAGATCGGTGGTGGCCTGGAGCTTCAGGTGAGTGGAGGTATCGATGGCAAAGCAGTGAGCAGACACTTCCGTGGGATGAAATACAGATATTTCATCCTAAAAGGGTTGTATGTTGATTCTGTTGGTACTTATACAAATGTGCTGTATGCAATTTCTGAAACTCATAGATCTGTAGACTTAACATGTCTGTAACTTATTGTAAGTAAATTATAGAAACCTGGATAAGTTTGATTACAGGAACAGATGACCTGATTTACAGTAGAGACCAAATGGTAACAATTAAAAATTAATCATGTCGGAAAGAGGCCATTTTCAAACATAGTAATATACATGATCCTTGGAAAAATGTTTGAATTCATTATGAAGGAAATATAAGTTTAACATATAATTTTCACACGATGATTATTAAATAAACAAGGGTGCACCTTTGTTGTTTTTCTTCCATTTCTTTCTTCATATTTCCCTGACTCCATGGTGGCAGGAATTGGCCCCATCATTTTAGACAAGCAATAAAGGCCAGAGCAACACAACAGGGGACCTGGGTCCCTTTTACCTCAGGACACATTGGCGTCTGCATTTCTTACCACCTGCCGTGTGAAAGACAAGCCTGTGTTCATTTCCTTAATCTGCTGTTAGGGGGCATCTTAGTCTAGAGGCTGTTCTCTGCTCCAACAAAATGACCAAGTCCTTAATACAATCCCTACAGCAGTCCTTCCCTGGACTGTGGCCTTGGCCTTCTGGTCTACTAGCACTTTGGCCCCCCATATCCAATTTTCCATGGTCACCCATGTAATCTCAAAAAATATAAATCATTTATCTCTGCTCTCTTTAAAACTTGTTCCTGACTTCCTGCATAAATTGGAATAGGATCCAAGCCCCCTGTTCAGCTCCTAACCCCCATCTCCCTGCCTATCGCTCCAAGCAGAATCTTCTCACTCTCCCTTTATTCACCACATTTAAACCACATTCTCACTCTTTCCACCCCAGGACAGCCCAGCTTTCCCCACAGCTGGATCCTCATTTAACATGGGCTCATTGCAAACTTCACTTCCCCAGAGTAGTTTTCTCTGACTATGTCACCTAAGTCAGGGTCCCAGCCTAGGATGGTGTCTATACTATTGATTATGTTGTAGCATCTTCAGAGAATACAACTCAATTGGTTTAAGAGTATGTTGTACTTTTCTTTCGAATAAAATATGAACTCATTAAGGCAGTTTTCGAATTTTAATTCAATGTTCTAACTCCCTCAAAACAGTAGCTGGCATATTGTAGGCACTCAGTAATAAATGTTAAATGGCCATATGAATATTCCCCTTGATTTAGTGTGTTTACATAACCTTTTATTCTGTCTTCAGCCCCATAAATACTATGGGTCATGTCTTATTCCTTGGCCTCTCAGCTAATCAATGCCAAGTCTACTGACTAACTTTGACATATCAGTAATGTCTCTTCCACTTTCCTGCAGCCCTGCCTCCTCTGTCTCGGCCCAGGCTGCTGGCATCTCCTACCTGTGACAATAGCCCTTTAATCAATCTCCCCATTTTCTGAGTTGTATGACTTCCTTTCACCTCTTTTCTTCCCTCTTTCTCCACTTCTCCCGAGCCCCTTGCATGTTTAGTAATGCTAAAAAGTTTTAGATTCTATAAATTATGATAATATTTTAGCTCCCCACAAGGAAGTTTGAATGTGCTCTTTTTTTCCTATCCAGAACACTTGCTGGTTTCACCCCCCTAAACCAGTCTGGTGCTCCCACCCAGCCTGAACATCACCAACGGGAGGGGGTCACCTTGAACCCAACTGTTGAGCTAGTGACCTTCCTCTCTCTGACTATGTTCTCAGTTTTGGCTGTTAGTATTTTGAATTCTCACCAGTATCCCCCATTGAGATTGTATTTACCAGAAGGTCAAAATACAAATCTGTCTTGTTTATACTTCCAGGCATTATATATAAGAACATGTACAGCACAGTGTGTCTTTAATAAGTATTCGGTGAATGTCTGAATAAGAATCACCTTCACCAAAGGAAGCTACATGAGGTGCATTCTAACTTTCTGAATTAATGTGAAAATGGCTATATGGGTATGTTAACCACAGTGGGAATAAGAATGGCATCTCCAGTTTGTTCTGTGGTGGAGGGAGTTGGCACAACTTCTCCGGAATATTTTGGAAGTAACTTCTGCAAAGATAAGGCTATCATAAAATATTTCACAAAATCTAATGAAAAATCTGCTCATGGGGATCAGAACTGTAGGAGAATAAAGTTGATGAAAGCAAATTACTGTTAGACGTCGTGTGTCAAACAAACCTTGTAACTCTTGTTTTGTGCCTCCCAGCTTGGGTGCATAAGAGAAAAAATGCAAATTTTCCAAATGAAGTACAGTTAACAGTGCATGAATCTCTGGAAGACAGTAGGATACACTTATTAAAACTTGGCAAGGATCTGAAATGAATGAGTTTTCCTCTTAAACACCATCTTTTTTTTTTTTTTTTTTAAGATTAACTTTACTCTAAAGCTGTATCAATTATAAATAATCATCTGCTAGCAAAACTGGCACAGCTAAACTTACAGAAAATAAACCAAGAGATTGAACTGATTAAAAAATAAAGAGGGAATTTTAGCTTTCTTGAGGAAATGGCTTCAAAGGCATACAGAATGACTTTCCTGTCTGTGTCTATGTAGGAATATTCATTTAAAGGCATGAGAGTCATAGATTGATGTTCTACTGTTGTTTAGAAGAACTCCCTAGGAATCTGTACATTGGATTTGCCTTATAAAGAAAGTGACTTTATTTCTGCTTTATGATTCTTCTGGTGGGTCATTTTAGTCAAGGTTCTTTGTTCTTCACTGTCAAAACCACCTCATGCTAGTTTACGTAACAAAGGGGAATTTGTTCTAAAGACACAGGACTGTATCATGTTGAATGTAGCTTATCATCTTCAGAAGAGACAACTTGGGCAAGGTACCTTTGGTCTTTGCCTCCATAGCCGCCTGTCTCTCCTTTTTCCCTCCTTTTTTTTTTTTTTTAATGCTTTTATCCTTTCTGCTTTTTTTCTTTCTTTTGTTCACATAGGAGAATACTGCTGTCCCCAGTGTCTTTCTCGGTCTCAATTAGACTTCTCACAAGAGAGAATCTGGCTGGTCCAGTTTGGACTCTTACCCAACAAATCATTGTAAGCACAGGTTGGGTCAAGCAGTAAAACACGGTTGCCAAGACTCGTGATCCTGAGGTGGGACTAAGAAATACTAACCTTATACAGTCATGCGCCAGATAATGTTTCAGTCAAGGACAAACCATGGCCAAGGACAATGGCCCCATGAGCTGGTGATGAAGCTGAAAACTTCTCATCACCTGGGGACATCTTGGTGGTGACCCCAATGCTACATAGACCTAGGCTAACATGTGTGCTTTTGTCTTACTTTTTAACTAAAAAGTTTAAAAATTAAAAAAGAAAAGATTTTAAAATAGAAAAAAGCTCAAAGGAGGATATGAGGGAAGGCATCGTTTTCTTATAGTCATGCAATGTGTTTGTGTTTTGAGCTGTGTGTTATTACAAATGAGCTAAGCAATTAAAAAATAAAAAGTTTATAAAGTAAAAACATTAAAATAAGGTTAATTTTTTAAAAAATATTTTTTATAAATTTATTGTTGCCTAGGTATATGGTATTTATAAAGTAAATAAGTGGTATTATTTATTGTTAGTGGTATTTATAACTGGTATAAATACCTAGCTACGATATTTATAAGTAATAAGTAAATTTTAATCCCTGATTCAGCAGAGTGACTTCCAGTCCTGCAAGTAGCTATAGAAGTATGTTGTTGGGCAGCACCTGTGGCTCTGGGAGTAGGGCGCTGGTCTCACATACCAACGGTGGTGGGTTCAAACCCCGCCCCGGCCAAACTGCAACAACAACAACAACAAAACTAGCCAGGCATTGTGGTGGGCACCTGTAGCCCCAGCTACTCAGGAGGCTGAGGCAAGAGAATCACCTAAGCCCAAGAGCTGGAGGTTGCTGTGAGCTGTGACACCACGGCACTCTACTGAGGGTGACAAAGTGAGACTCTGTCCCTAAAAAAAATAGGAGTATGTTGTTATTAATCTTTTAACAATAAGTAAATAAATATGTACTTTGACCATACCTTTTCTGCCTTTAGATGTGTTTAGGTAAATATGTACCATTGTGCTACAGCTGCCAACAGAAGTCTCTGAGGTGAGTGGCAGGTGACACCATCTAGGACCCTGTGAGCTACTCTGTGACGATTGCACAACAAACGATGCACTGGGTGATCACATCCCTGGTGTTAAGCACCGAGTGACTGTGTTGAACTAGAGGCTATGATGAAAAATGAAAGAAAAGAATGTTATTTATGTTCAAAAAAAGTGTTCGGATACATTTGACTTTTTAAAAACCTTGTCACGTGAATTCTGGGACCAGTGACAAGAACAACTCAAAAGTTTCATATGAGGAGTGTTGGCCTTGGCGAAACCAGTGTGGGGACCCGTGCCAATTCTTCTTTCTTACCACTCAGTGGCACGTGTACTTGTCTGTGATGTATAAACGACACGGAAAAGGTGTGAGGATGACAGTAAGATGCTCATCCAGATCATCAGCCTCATTTGTGAGGACCCTGCAGTCACATGGCTGGATAAAGGAGGCCAGTTGGGGGTTTCTTATTGGTCTTTTTTAGGAGTAATGAATGAGTCTGTCCCAGACAGTCACTCCCATGGCTCTTTTGAAGGCTCCTGGGACAATTCCACGTCTTCCATTAGCTCTGGTGACTATATGCTGATGATAACCTAATACGTATGGCCAACTCCTATAGGCCCCAATAACCTATCACAAAAGTAAAAACTTCAAAACTGAGCTTACTTCTGCCCTGCCTCCTCGACCCCACCCTCTGTGAACTTGCTGTTCCTCTGTTTTTGTGCTTTAATGACAGGGTCTTGCCATGTTGCCCAGGCTGGAGTGCTACGGTGCCATTCTAGCTAACTGCAGAGTCACTGGGATCACAGGCACGTGCCCCCACACCGAGCTGGGGCGGCCTTGTTCAGCGGCCCTTGGCTGGGTATCAGTACCGTCCACTTAATCAACCAGGGGATCAATTCCAGGGATCAGCAGGTCCTGAGGAAGGAACAAAGAAACACATTTCTTTGGGAGAAAGGGAGTCCCCGGGAGTTTACAAAATCCTTTGAATCTACGTCACTTAGTCTGGTGACCTCTGCATTGATTTATTCAGATTTATCTTTTCTGTCTTGGATTATAATATAGTCATGTTTTAAGCCCGTCTCTTTGTCTCCATTTATTCCTTTGCTAAATCTTTACATTGCCAGCAGAATTACCTTTGAAAGATGCTGCTATATGCTTAAAAATCTGCCTTAAAAACCATTTTGGAGTTTCCACTGTGGAAAGGATAATGTTCAACAATCTTTCTCATATGATCCCAGCACAGCTTTTCTTTTCTTTCTTTCTTTCTTTCTTTCTTTTTTTTTTTTTTTTGTAGAGACAGAGTCTCACTTTATCGCCCTCGGTAGAGTGTGGTGGCATCACACAGCTCACAGCAACCTCCGACTCCTGGGCTTAGGTGATTCTCTTGCCTCAGCCTCCCGAGTAGCTGGGATTACAGGCACCCGCCACAATGCACGGCTATTTTTTTGTTGTTGTTGTTGCAGTTTCACGGGGGCCAGGTTTGAACCCACCACTTTGGTATATGGGGCCAGCACCCTACCCACTGAGCCATGGCGCCACCCAAGCTTTTCATTCTTATCTCTGTGCCACGTATTGTTTGAACTACACAGGAATTCTGGCCACACCACAAATGTGTAATGTAATGTTCTAATTCTTTTTCAACATACTGGTTAAAACATCTCAAATTAATCATTTGTAAACCCTCACTTTTTTCAAGGACTGAGACGGTGTCTTTCTTCACCTTTGCATCCATCTTAGACAAGGGCCTAGAATAGAACGGGTGTTGAGTAAATGTTGATTCTATGAAGCTTTGCACATTCAATAATTCTATACATTGATTTTTCAAGTTGGAATATGCTGTCCAGTGCAGGAATCGAAACTGTATCATACGTCCTGATGCTTCTCTTCTACTTGTGAAACATCAGCAGCAATTGTCTTGTTTTACAGAAATTTATTTGTTCAAAAATTCTGTGTCATGGATGATAGGCAGAAATTACAAAGCTGAGAAAAATTATAAAAGGACAATGTCACCTCTTAACTATAAGTTTCTTCTTTGTTCTTCTTTAAGTTTAGTGATTCAGATGCATTGAAATATATTTATAACATACTAATTTTGGTTTTTGGGAAATCTTTTTTGTTATTTTCTGTTGCCTCTAAAGCTCAGTTATCCTTCACGAGTTGAAGAACCCCAGACATATGTAATGGGATTTTATATTTAGTATCTGCAGAGGCATAAAGAAAGTAGACTCACTGTGTAAAATTAAAACCACATTTCAGGGCTTGTAAAAAAGGACACAGTAGAAAACTTGTTTTCTCTCCTGAACTGACCACTCACATCTGCCTGTAAAATAATTTTAAGGAATAAGAAGGGGATGGACATTGAGAACCCTTTCAGAATGCTGTTCATATGCCATGCGTCCCATTTCCTGCCAAAGTGGGAAGGTAAGGCACCACTGAAATGTTACTTCAACAATTAAAAACATGCTTTGTTCATATGCCACAGTTTATTTAATTCATTAGAGAAGGACTTAGCAGAATAGCAAGTACATCTGGGTCAAAGAGGGCAGTGCCTGTGGCTCAATAGAGTAGGGCACTGGCCCCATATGGTGGAGGTGGCGGGTTCAAACCCAGCCCCAGCCAAAAACTGCAAAAAAGAAAAAAAAAGAAAAAGAAAAATCTGGGTCAAAGAAAATTTGGTAGACTAAATGTACATGGACATTGAGGGCAAAAATCAGGAGAAGATTTCTAGGGTAGTTACAAAACTGGTTAAAGTCCTACAGTGCACTAAAACAGTCACCTTTGGAATTATTTAAGAAACAGATACTACTTACATGTCTAAATATAAATGATATGAAAGATGCAGGTGGAAAAATTGACAAACATATAACATTACAAAATCAGAGCACATATCAATGGTAAGTGGTTACCAAACAGAGCAACATTTTCTTAGGCCCTGTTTGGGTTGTCTTTCACAGTGTTCTAGCACAGCATGGAATGGGCTTGTAGTGAATATCTGTTATTTCTAAGCTTTGGCTAATACTTGCTGACCTGCTCTGACCCTCATTTCATGCCTACTAGGATGTATATCAATGGGTCCCTGCAGTTGGGGACAAAGGGTGTTGGTTTTTGACTCTTGGCTGAGTTGTCAGAAGAGCAAGTGTTAAGGTGCAAGTCAGATACAGAACGTGTGAGAACGTGAGAGAAAGCGGCTCAGTACAAATTCTGTTGTGGAAGGCCAAGGAGGAAGTAAGAATAATAATTGGGTATGCACAGGCCCAGGAAGCGAAGGTCGTAGGAGAATACACCACCTGGGTCAGGAGGAATGTCGGTGAGAGGTCCCCGTGGACATGGGAGAGCTGACTCTGGAGAACAAGCCGCTGTAAACACCTGCTAAGCTCAGTGCCAGTCAAATTAGAACGTTTCTGCCTTGGTCCTTGGCTGTAATTAGACAGAGACAAGAATGAACAAAAAGGACTAGAAATAGAACCTTTTTCAACAAGTTCTTGACTTAAGGCTTTCATTCATTCAGTAGGCCCATCTACTGCAAAAGAGAAAAACTGTGATGTTTAAACGTAAAATTTTAACACTTAAATGAAAGGACATTTTTCCTACTCATCTAAAAACTTGTTACCTGAAAGTGGTCAGAAATGGCCTGGGTTCTGCCATAATTGTCTATCAGGCAGCACTCTACCAAATATAAAATTAAACTACTTAATGAGTTGAGCTTGCTCAATGGAAGTGCATATGTGTATGTGTGTGAATGAGAGAGAAAGAGAATATACACCTTTTTAAGCGTGACCTTGCACTTATCATTGCTATCCTTTGAATTCAGCAAGTCCATGCTGTAAGTGTCTGCATTTGTCAGTAATTTTATCTCTTTTTAAATTGAATATTCCTAGTTCAGAAAACTTGCCTTCAAGTCCTGTCTTCACAGTGCCACAGAGAAACATGATTTTGCAAAAATCCTCAGGAACACTGTGCTTCCCGCAGAGATGTGGTGAACTATTTGTAGAATCGCCAGCATGTCAGTTAAATGCACTTTGCTTCTGTGGAGAGAACACATCTCTCCAGAGCTTTCATTGTTCACGTTTCATTTTGTCACCAATCTTGGTCCTGAAAGATGAGCACTTAATACATTTTATTTTACTGTGTATCTTGGCTTGGGCTTAATTTTTGCCTGTTATTTTTTTCTAACTGTGCATAAGCTATTTTTCTAAATAGAAGGAAGATAATGTTCTTTTAATGCTTCCTGAAAGTGCTGGACTCTTATACATATTTTTATGAGTTTAAGTTTTTTATTGTGCAAGTTAATGCATTGCAGAAATTCTTTTTTTTATCTTAATACAAATTCTAATGGTTCACCAAAAAAAACAAAAAGTAACCCCTCAGAACACTGAGTCAATTCAGAACTTCTTTTTTGAAGTAAAAGTCTTTTGCAGAAGTGATGAGACATTTTATGCAAAATACTGCTCTTTATTGGGATAGAATTGGAGTTTGTTTACTATCTCCCCTCTGGAATTTTCTTTCCCTAATTGCCTCATGTCTTTATCTTTCCCTGCACTCAGAGACTCCCCTGGCCATATAATCAAAAATAGAATTCTTAATTATTTTCTTTTCATTTATTCTGTTTTATTTTTCTTCATTGATACGTATTTACATCTTTTAATTGCCTTTTTGCCCCTATTCACGTGTAAATTTGAAAACAGGAAGAGCTTTGTTTTTTTTCACTGCAGCATTTTTGGGGCCTACAACAATTAACTTTCAATAAGTATTGTTGAATAAATAAATAAACAGATGAACAAATGGATGAATTCTGAAAATATCTTTCCTGATAATTTAAAGATCTTACCTATATGGGGAATGCAGTCTGAGTCTGCACAAGAAAACTATTAATAGTAGTATTACACATCTCCTTGAAACTTGTCCTTGTATTAGATTTAAAGGAAGGGCCTGGTGAAATTATACCATGAGTGCTACGGTAGCAACTAACACAGCCACACCACCGCCACTGTCACCATTTCCAACCGTTCATCAATATTAACCACTTACCGTGGGCCTGGCTTAGAGCTAAAGACTTACTACGCATTGTGTGATTTACTCCTCCACGCTCCCTCCTGTATGGACTCAGTGTACTGTTTCCCCATTTAACCAATTAAACTGGTTAACTCACCCAAGGTCACACAGCAGATTAGTGTAGCGGGACGGGGACTCAGAATCAGGTTTGCCTGATGCCAAAATCCATACCATAACCGAAGATTGTCATTGCCTTCTCTTATCTGTGTTGATTATGATGTTTCATCATTGAATCTGCCTGAAGAAATCATTAAACAATGTCTTAAGGGGGTAATAGTGGGCATGTTAGTATAGAAAGCCATGATGCTATAGTATCTTAACTATGATAGTTAAGTTTATTGGTCCAGCACCAAAATAGACACAAAATGGTGAAGCATAGTAACCAACCACACGACCTGCTTTGCAGTATATGAAAAGAGAGGTAAGTCAAAGATAAAATAAGTTCATCACAGGTGCTGCCCATTCAGAGCAGAAAAGTTTGAGATGTACTGAAAGTGTGTATTTGTTTTTGCTTTGGTTTTCATCTCTCTCTGTATGTGTGTGTGTGTGTATGTATATATATATATACACATGCATACTACACACACCATGGCTCATATTTGGCTTTACAAAAGAGTTCTGGGTTTACCAAGAGATCTGGACTCTCTTCTGGACCTTGCCTGTGGCTGCCTTTGCTGACACACGGGAGTTCTGAGACTAAATCACTTGGATTAAAGTTCGGGAGGGCCATTTGGTAGCTTGATAATTTGGGGTTAAGCTTATCAAATTTTCTGGGCCTTAGTTTTCTCAGCTGGAAATGGTTTGCTATGAGGATGAATCAAATATCCCCCCAGGCTCTTTGGTGCTGGAACAGGCAGGGGCTGGATGGGCAGGTCCCTAACCACGGAGACCCCTCTGTCCAGAACACACCTGCGGGTCCCTAACTGCAGAGACCCCCCCCTCCGCTGTCCGGAACACACCTGCGGGTCCCTAAATGCGGAGACCCCTCTGTCCAGAACACACCTGCGGGTCCCTAACTGCAGAGACACCCCCCCCCTTGCCGTCCGGAACACACCTGCGGGTCCCTAACCGCGGAGACGCCTCTGTCCGGAACACACCTGCGGGTCCCTAACTGCAGCGACCCCCCCCACCCTGACCGGAACACACCTGCGGGTCCCTCACCGCGGAGACCCCTCTGGCCGGAACACACCTGCGGGTCCCTCACCGCGGAGACCCCCTCCGCCGTCAGGAACACACTTGCAGGTCCCTAACCGCGGAGACGCCTCTGTCCGGAACACACCTGCGGGTCCCTAACTGCAGCGACCCCCCCCCCACCCTGACCGGAACACACCTGCGGGTCCCTCACCGCGGAGACCCCTCTGTCCGGAACACACCTGCGGGTCCCTAACTGCAGCGACCCCCACCATGTCCGGAACACACTTGCAGGTCCCTCACCGCGGAGAGCCCTCTGTCCGGAACACACCTGCGGGTCCCTAACCGCGGAGACCCCTCTGTCCAGAACACACCTGCGGGTCCCTAACTGCAGAGACCCCCCCCCCTCGCCGTCCGGAACACACCTGCGGGTCCCTAACCGCGGAGACCCCTCTGGCCGGAACACACCTGCGGGGTTTCTCCACCTTCCTCCCGTGACCGCCCCTTCTCTCTCTGGTCGCCGGCTCCCTTGCTCCCTCTGCAGGTGACGGAGGCAGGGACCAGGCTCTCTGGTTGCTATGGTACCGAGGTAACGCGGTAACCGAGGAGACCGCGGCGGGAGCTCCTGGCTGCTGGCCGCCCGGCAGAGGTGACGCCAAGGCCGGGGCCTGCGGGTCCGTAGGTGGGTGGCGGCTGCGGAGGGCGGCGGTGGGCGGCGAGGGGACCGGGCGGGCGGGGCGGGACGGGTGGGGACGGACGCTGCGCTCGGGTGGAGCCGGCGGGGCCGGCAGGTGACTGCGGAGCCCCCGCCAGGCCAGGCCCGCAGACGGCCAGACGCGGCCCGGGTCCGGGGCTGGAAGCCCTGGTGTCAGGAAGACTTCCCAGCCCGCGGTGCTAATGGGGAAAGGAATGGGGGCGAACCTCAGCGCAACTACGGACTTCGCCCCTTGTGCCCTTTCCGCAACCCACTGTTTCAAACCAGCTCGCCTCTTTTATCTTGGAGGTCATATGCGCCGTAGGACAGGTGTGGGGACCCGAGAAACCACGGCGCTCCCCCTGCACCCCTGCGCTGCCCTTTCTCCCGCCCGCGCGCCGCATTCCTGAGCGCAGGCTGGGCTGGGGCGGCCGGTTCCCGAGAAACCCAACTTGTGCAGGTGGGTCGGGTGCTCAGAGGTACAGGTGCAGGTAGATATTTTTATATATTTTGGCTTTTTAAATCTAAGGTTAGCAAGGCCTGTTACAAAACGTCTTGTGAAGTTGAAGCTACAAGGAATTGTGGAAATCTAACAACTTCTTTCACCTCCCTCGAGCCCACCTTCCCTCACGGACCTCCCAGAACTTTACCCATTGTTTTAATTCATTTACACAAGAATTGCCTAAAAGGAGCTCCTTTACTTCCCATAACACATGTAATATTTCTTGCAATTATTTTCTTCTTTCTTTCTCTCTTTCTCTCTTTTCTTTCTTTCTCCCTTTCTTTCTTTCTTTTGACTTCACTGGAGTGTAAATTCGGTGAAGACTGGTACTGAACACACACACACAACTGGCTAGCCTTGTTCGTCGGTTGGTAACCGAATAGCTGGCACAGAGGATGTGTTCAATGTGTATCTGTTGATTGCTCATCATGGTCTGGTAGGAAACGTGGAAAAAAGACATGAAGTGGGAAAGAAGATGGATATGTTTGTTTGTACATGTATATATATTTTACCATAGGGTAGATTGTACAATAAACTGAAAGCAATAGAAAAAGTTACATACTTAAAACTTAGCCTGTAATTGTCAGCCCTCTCCTGTGTGCAGGCACTGTACCAATTACTGGGCGTCCAAATGTCGAAGGTAGGGCTGGCCTCAAACATTCAGGCGACTTAGGCAAACAGCAACACCTAAATTACTTAAGCGAAGATAAAAAACAACACAAGGCACCACAGCATGGCACAAGTTTAATGCAATGTTCTTCTTTTGTTAAGAGAGTACGGATGTTTTTGTTACATAGATACCGTTTATGATGCTATGTCTAGGCTTGTAGTGTGCCCACCATCCAGACAGTGTTGATGGTCCCCAACTGGCAGGTTCTAACCCCTGCCTTCTCCCCTCCCCCTTCTTGATTTCCAATGACCCGTACATCTCCTTGTGCTGTGTGTGCCCAGGAATTAGCTCCCAGTTATTACAGAGTATGTTATGTTATTGGATTTTCCAGTCCTGAGATGCTCCACTTAGGGTAATGGTCTCCAGTTCTAAGTTGTTGCACCTGTAGTCCCAGGTACTCTCTAGAAGGCTGACGCAGGAGGGTTGCTTGAGCCCAAGAGTTTGAAGGTGCAGTGAGCTACGATGACAACTTACAGTCTACTTCAGGTGAACCAGTGAGACTGTATCAAAAAAAAAAAAAAAAAAGACACACAAAACCACGATTTTCTTGTAGGAGGAGAAGTTCATATTTGATAGCGAGAATCTCCATGATGGAGGTGGCCTTTGAACTGAACATTGAATAGAATAAAACGTGGTGAGCTAAGAGGTGGAGCTTAAAGCTCATTTTATTAAAGAGACGACAGCAAAGATATTAACGGTAAAGTGCAGGCTGGACGCTCCCTCATTCCCTTCTCTGGAGAGTTTCGAAGGCTGCCCCCTCCCCTCAACTCTGAGTTCTCTAGAAATCTTTTAGGAAACTGCAGTTTTGCAAATCACAGGTCAGAAACCTTTTGTTTGATATCCTGCACATTAGGGGAAGGGGAGCCCTCACCATTTTCTATGTGGATACACTGAATTTCTCACGCAGACGTCTTCTGACCTCAAATCCAGTAATTTTAGGACACTGAGGACACGTAAGGTCCTCTGACCTTAAATTTAGTGCATTTTAAGGTTGCTTATTATTTTAAATTTGAAAGTATTTTTAAAAGGTATCTTACCCCCTGACAGCTGACATCAGACTTTCTCAGTTATTCTCAAGGGAACTTGCATATAGAGAGTAAAATCAGACAGCTTGGGTGCCATTTAGCGCTCTGAAGCAGTATCCTGTTATTGGATATCTTGGTGGGCTGAAACACAGGTGCAGCGTGAAGTCAATACCTGATTTACTTTGAGGGCCTGGCCAGGATAAAATGGCAAATATAAGCCCAAGACACGCCATTAGGGGTGCTGTGTTACCAGTTATTTCCTTAGATGTTGTTAAGATTTTTAAATGCTTACATATATTTTACATATATGTAAGGAAAAGGGTAATGTCAGAGAAAATGTTAAATTCTTTTAGTTGTTTAAAGCATTTATTTTTAATTCATTTTTATTTACCATTTCTTGCTTGGTGTTTGATTTCTAAGCACTATAGCACTAAATGGCCCAAACATGTTATCTCACTAGGTAGAGCTTGCTAAGTAGACTCTTTTAAAATATGTGCTAAAGCAAGGAAATCAAGTCTTATTTATATATATATTTTTTAGACAGTCTCACTCAGTTGCCCTGGGTAGAGTACTATGGTGTCATAGCTCACAGCAACCTCAGACTCCTATCTTTAAGCAGCCCTCTTGCCTCAGCCTCCTGAGTGGCTGGAGCTACAGGTGCCCACCACAATGCCCAGCTAGTTTTTCTATTTTTCATAGAGAAGGGGGTCTCACTCTTGCTCAGGCTGGTCTCAAACTCCTGAGTTTAAGCAATCCACCTGCCTTGCCCTCCTGGAGTGCTGGGATTACAGGTATGGCCACCACGATTGGCCTTATTTATGGTTCTTAAGTTTTGGGCCTAAAATCTTCTTAGTTATTAACTAATTTTACAATTACAAATTACAAAATGTGGCCCTTCCTAAATGCAGTGGTTTCCCAAACCTCCCATGAACCTGGGACACCTCTTGCCGAATGCTCCAAGTTTCTAGCTTTACAGATCAATGTAAGTTCCTTTTTTCCATTCGGAGGCAGGAGGCTTTGATGTTTGGGTAGCTTTCTCAAAACAGGAACACGTGTAGAAGGGTCATTAGACCACTGTGGACGATTTAGGGTCATGTGTGGGAGAAATGAGACTGGGGAGAGAAAAATGATATGATATAATCAGGTAACTAGAAAATTTTTCAAATCATTACTAAATTTTTGGTAATTACTTAATTAAAAAGAGAAACTGAGGCAGCACCTGTGGTTCAGTAGGTAAGGCGCTGGCCCCATATACCAAGGGTGGCGGGTTCAAACCCAGCCCCGGCTAAACTGCAACAACAAAAAAAATAGGTGGACGTTGTGGCGGGCGCCTGTAGTCCCAGCTACTCGGGAGGCTGAGGCAAGAGAGTCACCTAAGCCCCAGAGTTGGAGGTTGCTGTGAGCTGTGATACCACAACACTTTACCGAGGGCGAGAAAGTGAGACTCTGTCTCTACAAAAAATAAATAAATAAATAAATAAATAAATAAAAGCTAAGTGACAAAAGGGCACAAGGACCTCTGAGGTCTGTATTCCTCCAGCTTTATTAGGTGACTAAGTTGTGTGCTCTGCTATTCTTGCTACTGACATTGCTGTCTCCTTGCTGCCCCAAGAATGGTGACTGACCCTCTGTTGGCTTTACCTAAGGAACCAGCAAGGCGTGACTCACAATTACAATCTTCCCTTTCTCTTCACACAAGTAAATTGGCTTACGTGTGTGACTTGATAAAAGTTAAATGGAGCTTTACTAATTGCATTCAGTGAAGCGAAATGCCTCTTGAATAAGACCGTTTATTGGTTAAATAACATCATCAGAGCTGTAAATGTGAAATCATCTCATTCTAATGAGATTTACAGACTTTTCTTTCATTCTCCATGTAGATAATAAAATCATTTGTCTATCATTTCTGATTTATGCATATGTACATACATATAAAATTATATACATCAATGAGAAATAGAATTAGAGAAATTTATATTATTTTTCATTAACCCGACAAATTAACATCAGACATTCTTTTGTTTTCTCTTTTTAATTATAACAATAACATGATGGAACTTTGTGAAAAAGTTACTTACAGTAGGCAGATGAGACTCCAGCGGTTGGAATTCGGACAGTGTTACAGACTCTATGTTACTTAGCAGGATTATTCCCAGAGCTTTTTTAAGAGAACCTTTCGTAGTCTCTGTTTGATAAAAGCAAAACGGTGGTTCTACCCACAAAGATGGTTACTAAAGGTGTGGCGCTACAAGAGAGCTCTGTCTGAAAATGCTGCCACCTCCTCTAACAGGAAGCCAGATCTTAGTTTTCTATTCCTGTGGTAATTTTAGTTGTATTTGACACATTGTAGCTTTAAGAGACTGGCCTGGGTGGTTGACAAATGAGCCTGTTAGATGCCTTCTGGGGAAGTTTTCTTCTATGGGAATAACTCCCTACATGGATTTCCACTTGATTATGAGGTCCTCAAGGGAAGAAAGACACTGTCTTAATTGACATTGTGACTTGACTACCTGCCATAGAGGTCACAGAGGACTAGCTACATAAATGATGGAAGATACAAATATGCTTAGTCCATTAAGGCAACTCCTACATTGCTTTTTTTTTGAGACAGAGTCTCACTTTGTCACCCTGGGTAGAGTGCAATGGCTTCACAGCTCACAGCAACCTCCAGCTCTTGGGCTTAGGCTATTCTCCTTTCTCAGCCTCCCGAGTAACTGGGACTACAAGCACCCGCCACAACGCCTGGCTGAACTCCTACATTGCTGAGGATGTAAAAATTATTTGTGTAATTTTATTTTACAATTATCTGCAGAGAAGGAATGCCTCCAGAATTTTCCTCCAGGTTGTAACAATCTATTTTTTCAGGTCATATTTGATTTTTGGAGGTAGTCCATGTAATTTGGAACTAGATCTGAGTGAACAAAGTAAGTTACTTCTATTATCTTATTGTTAGTTTTAAATGAAGCACAACACAATGGATTTCTGTTTGTTGGGTGTATAATGGACCCTAGACAATTTTAAAAGAGGAATTTCAAAAGTATTTTGATGAGGGTGGCTGCATCATCAAAATTGCAAGATAGTTCTCCAAAGGGACTGCACTGAAGAGATACTTGGCTGGCTATGCAGACTTGGATGTCACAGCAGTCATGTGTGTGTTTTCACCGGTTTTGGTGCTAGCCATACTCATGTCTTAGAGCGTAGCTTCTAGACTAATCTGTTTTTTTTCTAAAACCTTCATTGAACTTTAATTCATTACAGAATACATTCACCCATTATTGCACCCCAGCCTCCATATCTCAATGTATCTAAACCTATGCTTACCTTTCCCTGGCATTAGCCTCCATGTTGACCAGGTGGAACTAGCCATGAGTCCCCACTCAAGAGCTGTTCATTTCCACAGTATCGAATGCTCACCCATTTACCCTCTTTCTCCCTCAGATCTTCACTTAGATGCTAGCCAGCTTGAATTCTCTCTTTTCTTTCACTTCCTGTATTATTACATCTGTAAATTTTATGGCCCTCATACATTCTACCTTGTTTTATGGCTTTTATGTAGAAGTCTTATATGCCCTATTTGATTCTAAAATGTTTGAGCCCAGAAAACAAATCTCCATGGGCTTGACTTTCTGCATCCCTCAGCCCAGCACACTGCATATAGTCACCCTTAATGAATATGTGTTGGGGTTATGACGCACAAGAGCTCATACGTAAACCAACAGCATCGGATGGATTGGGCATTTAATGCCATGGCCACTATCATACTGGCTCGTACTTCTTTCAGGGCTTTTGCAATTTGGAAACTTTATTCACACAAAAATTTAATACTTGGGTATGTGATTCAGTAATTCAGCGTTACAGAGTAAATTATTATAGAACCATGAATAATTGGGATACTTGGAAAACAGGGTGTTCTGAATAATTTAATTTTCTAGTTGACTCAGAGTTAAGCAGATAATCCTTTTTCTTTCATTTTCTGTTGAAAAATTCTTCCTAAAACATGGCAACTTCTGATCTTAGCCAGAGAGCATCATTAAAATTTTCTTTGATAAATGAGGATACTAGAATACCTCTGGGTAATTATCACATACCTTCATTCTCATTTTACATTATCATATATATATATATAAAAAAAGCATTTGTAATTTTTATGTCAAAGGTTCGTTTTATTTTTCTCTGTGTAGCTGAGGATATTATTTTTAAATGGGAATACGTACGTGATTGGTGTATATGTGTATGTGTGTGTGCAGGAATATTGCCTCCATAATCTTGACTACACAGAGACCCAGAATACGTGCTGCATTTTTTCCTGCTGAATGCATTCCTCACTTTTAGTTGACTGTCAGTTTTTGCTATACAGTTGGCCCTTGAACTACCAGGGTTTGAACTGGATGGATCCACTTACATGTGGGCTTTTTTCAATTACAAGTTGTGTGGAATGTGACTGACTGCCTTGTCCTCCCTCCCTTCCACCTTCTCCACCTCCTCCGTTCTGCCACCCCCAAACCCAGACAGCAACCAACCCCCCTCCTCCCTCTCCCAGGCTACTCAGACGAGACAGTGAGGATGGGGACCTTCGTTCTGGTGACTTTTCCATTCCTCGGGCGCCCCAGCGTTAGTTCCAGTTTATTACGGAGTGTGCAGTGCCTGCCGTTCCTATTCAGGCGATAGGCACATTTATAGCCTTGATTCAAGCCCTGCATCAAAAATGATTGTACGCCCTTAATATCTTGAAATTAAAAAATAAAATAAAATTAAAAATCCATTATGATGGTCTACCCAGTGAATAATAGATTTATTTTCTTTTCCTTGTGATTTTTTATACAATCATAAGGAAGAGAATTTTTCTTTTCATCGTTTTTCTTTTCTCTTCCCTACTTGACTGTGAGAAGTATGTGATACATATACACGGAGTGTGTCTTAGTTGACTGTTTATGTTATCAGTAAGGCTTCTGGTCACCAGCAGGCTAAGAGTGGTTAAGTTTGGGGCGTTAAAAGTTGTATGTGGCTTTTTGACCACATGGGGGATTGGTTCTCCTAACTCCTGGATTGTTCAAAGGTCAATTGTATATAAATATTGGTGAAATTTCAGTCCCATCAGATGTTCCCTTTGTAACTTTATTAGTACATAAGTATTAATGTAATTGGAAAAGTATTTAACATACAGTTATCCCTAGGTATTGGTAGGGGATTGGTTCTAATACCTGCCCCCCCCCACCTGTTCATTCCAAAATATGAGGATGCTCATGTCCCTTATATAAAATGAGACAGTATTTGCACTTAACCCATGCACAATCTCCCATATAATTTAAATCTGCAGCCCCCAAACCCCAGGCTGCAAACCTGTTGGGAACTGGACCTCGCAGCAGCAGGTGGGTGGCAGGCAGGCGAAGCTCCTTCTGTTATTTACAGCGCTCCCGTCACTGCGTCACTGCCCGAGCTCCACCTGCTGTCAGGAGCCCTCTCCACCTCCCGGGTCCACAGAAAAAACATCTTCCATGAGACCAGTGCTTGTTGACAAAATGGTTGGGGAGTGCTGCTTTAAATTATTTCTAGATTAGTTATAAAACCTAAGATAATGCAAGAGCTATGCAAAGAGTCGTTATATTCTTCTGTATTTGTGTTATTTTCTATTGTTTTGTTGTTATTGTTTTTTCCTGAGTATTTTTGATATTCTTTTGGTTGAATATATGGTTGCAAAACCTGTGGACATAAAGGGCCAACTGAGTACATGGGTGACTACGAAAGTTTTGAGACGGACAGTGTTCTGGTCCTTTATTTCACTTTCTAGAAATACAGTGTACAGTTTCTTTCTGATTCATCCCTGCAAGTTTCAACTCAGCTCAGCTTATCGGGGTTGCTGGAGAGCTTCGTTTGTTTCCATCCACACCAATTTTATGTTTCTTGATTTTGTATCTCTAAACTTTTGTAAGGATCCACTTATAATAATTTTTTGCCGTCTGATATTCTATTTGGCCTTTTCCCCTCATTCAGATTTTTGTGTCAAAAATTTTCCTGATTTATGTGGAGTTTTGCAATTGTAATTTATCCTGCTTAATTCTGACATAATTCTTTTGTCTTTGTTACTTTTTCAGAAATTCATACAAATCAGAATAAGTTTTAGAAAATAGTAAGGCAGTAATCATGAACACCAAAGACTTTGTAGTTCTTCCATGGGGAAAACCTGGAAATTCCATAAAGCTGAAATATAAGTAAGTACATTTGTATTTATTAATATACTTCTTAAGTAGAAATAGTTGCCAATTTTCTGTATAATATAATTTAAACTGTTCTTTTTCCATGGGACTGTTTAAAATTGAATTCAAATATTGTGAATTGTTATTTCCATTTTTTCATATGGCTATAATTTTAATCTATAGCAAAGTAAGTTTGAAATACTGTAAATTTGTCATAGTTTGAAAAATGAGGATTAAAATATTTATTCCACAAGAATCAACATGACGAATTAAAAATAAAAGTTGGGCTCATTACCTATAAGCATTGTAATGGAAAGTTTAAAATATTTTTATGACCCTTATTCAAGTTTGAAAAAGAACAACCCTGAAATTTAGGGAGAAACTGAGATTAAGGGAGAATATTAGGGTGAGAAATCTTTAAACAGGGAATAGAAAGCAACACATGCCCCAGCCCTTTGCATCGTTAAAGGACATGACGAATTTACCATCTGTCATAGACTGACCAGGAGGTGCATTTCGCCAGGGCCAGACAATTCTGGGTGTCCTGGGAACGTCATGACTCTGCAAGGGATACGGGAAGGTTTAACCTCTTGTTTCCCTTTGAGACCACGCGGGGTCACTGGAGATACTCAGGGCCTTCCTTTTAAATGTTGCTGAGAGCTGCTCAGTCTGGGATGGTGGCAGAGTGACAACTTCTAATTGTATTCTCTAGGCCCCTGATGGAGACCGGTACCTGGGGTCACTCCGTGTCTTCCTAGCTTTTCTAATGTGCTTTTCACTTTTGAGAAACTAGTTGTATGTGTAAACTGGAAAATTATACAAATACATGCTATTACTAGATTTTTTTGGTAGGAGGATAATTGCTAGTACCACTAATTTTTTGTTTGTTTGTTTTGAAACATGGTCTCACACTGTCACCTGGCTAGAATGCTGTGGTGTCATAGCTCCCAGCAACCTCAAACTCTTGAGTTCAGGTGATCTTCTTGCCTTAGCCTCTTGAGTAGCTGGGACTACAGGCACCAAACATCACACGGGCTGCTTTTTCTATTTTTATTAGAGTTGGGGTAGTGCTTTTGCTCAGGATGGCCTGGACCTCCTGAGCTCAAAGTGGTCCACCCACCTTAACTTCCTGGAGTGCTGGAATTATACAGTGAGCCACTGTGCCTGGCTGGTACTGCCAGTTTTTTTTTTTTTTTCTTTTTAGTAGAAAAAAGAGAAAGGGCTATGCATTATTAGATTTCAGTGACATATTTCAGCCTATGTGTCTACACCTATAAACTTTCATCCAACAGTCATTTACTAAGTGTATGTATTGTACACGATGTGCCAGCTGGGACAGTAGCTGTACAGGCAGGAGTCTTGCACTCAGGCAGCTTGCAGAGGATGTGAGCAAGTTAAGTTACTCTGATATGTAGTCCACACAGAGCTCTGGGAGAACACAGCCTGATCCGGCAGGGCAGAAGTGGGCAGGAACGAACCTCAACTGTGCCTGAGAGGTGGAGTTGGTTGGGTAATTTCTGGGAGAAACTTGTGCAAAAGTGCAGAGACCACAGGGGAACTTCTCAGACATTGACTAAGAACAAGGTGAGAGAAAACGGGAGAGTTTAGATGATAATTAACTTGTAAGCCATGGCAAGGAATTTGGAATTGATCTTAGAAGCGAGCGTGAAACAGATTTCCTGGGCCTGTGTGTCTTCCTGACCCACCCGTGATCCACAGACCCACTGGGACACCCGCCCCGGCCCCCTGGTAACTGCTGTGAAGTTCCTCTTCTCACCTTTCCTGGTCCTGAGCTGTTTCCTCTGACATTGCCTGAATCACCTTCACATTATTTGACAATTTGATGCTTTCCACTCTGACCCATCTTACTCTTATTTCTGACTTTTGGATTTATTGCATTGAATATAAATTATTTTCTCATTTTTATACTGTCTTGCTTCTAACATATTCAAATAGCTTGAAGCATAACATTTAAGACCTTTATTTTCTCTATAGGTAAAATATACACTTTTGCTGAAATGGCCATTTTGGATATCTTAATTAAATCTTTTAATTAAATATATTAGTTAGTTTATAAATTGTGAAATACATAAATAAAGCCAAGCTGAGCTTTCCGCAGTGGCCTTGCCCGCCCTCTGGCTCTGTGTCCAATGTCATCTGCAGAATGAATCCTCTGTCCTCAGAATCCAGATGTTAAACTTGACCACTCTGTCAGCAGGACAGTCCTTTTCTTCAGTCCTGCTCCTTGCCTCTACACCACTGAGATTTCAGAAACACTGAATGTCTTCTAAGCAAGTCAGTGACACAATTACTAATATGAGGTCTGACAATAAAGTTCGTGAAGTCAGCCTAGAAACAGGGCTACCCACCTCAGTGCTGAATATGGCTAGGGTGGCCTTGGACGCACTCCCGGGGGTGCTAAGCACCAACACCAGCGCTGAGTCCACCCTTCAAAGCAATCTGGGAGCTTCTTTTCTGGGATGGTCATCAGAGCTATCATTGTACCCTTGGTGTCCTGAATGTCATCAGAATGTCTTCCTTTCAACATTTATTTTCAGGTTAAAAAAAAAAAGTCATTTGGGGCTAAATAGGGTGAATAGGGCAGATGTTCCAATGCTTTATTTGTTAACTAAAATACTCCCTCAAAGACAGTGCTGGTGCTTTTTCTCATCAGCGAGTATTTTCAGGACCAGTTTTTCACACACCTTTCTCATGCCAAAGTTTTCAGTTCAGATTTTCCTGTTTCTCTGTAGATACTTACTGCGCTTCGCTTCTCACAGTGTGATTTTGACACACAATTCAATGAATTTTTGTAATGTTTTCATGAGTTGTTCTTGTTCCCGGCCAGGCCACCTGGCCTCTTTTCATCAGTGACACTGCTTCAGAAGAGTGTTTAATCCATTTGTGCCCTGCTGTTTTCTGCAAGGCATTATCACCATAAACTTGGACTAACATCTTCTTGGTTTCACTTCCACTCTTCCAAGTTTAACAAGAAATTTATGAATGTTTGTTCGTTGCTCTAATTCAAGCTCTGACATTCCCTCAGTGGGACACAAAACATGCAATGACAGTTATGAACGCCGCTCGGCAAGACGCCACCACATGTCCACACGGACGCGGCTGGAGACACTGATGGACCGAGGCCGTGAAACCTTCTGAGCAAGTGCAAGGTGGCAAGTGTGATTGTGCGTCTGAACCTTCCTCCGAGCACTGCACAAAGTGTGGTGGGCTGCTGAGACTTCAGACAGGGACAACGGCTGGGGACTGGTTCTGAATTGGGTGCCCAGCTCACCTCATCATGATCTAGCTCAGAAAACAGCACCCCTGTCCTCTGGACTCACATTCCTTTCCTGTCTCCTCTGGGGTCAGTCGCCTAGTTTGGTCTGTCTCCAAGTTGTTAATTGTGTGTTCAAATTTTCCTGAAAAGCTCCCATTTTTCTCTCCACTGCCTCTGCTCCGCAGACCAGCATAATCTCTGTCTAGATTACCGGCATAGCCTCCCTGGCTGTCTCGCTCTCAGCCTTGTACTCTCTAATTGATTTTCAATGATACAGCTTAAGTGATTGTTCAAAGTGCAAGTCTGATCAGTTCTCTTAAAGCCCTTTCATGATCCTCGTTATTCACAGAATACAAACACCAATTCCTCGACATGGGTATGAGGCTCTTCGTGACCTGACCACTGTTGCCACTTTTCCCACCCTGCACTTAACATATGGTCACAGGCAACTTCTAGTTCCCTGCCTCCCACACCATTCTTTGCTGCCTGTACCCACACTCCTTTCTTCCCAGAACACTGCTCTAATGGCCTCACTTTGGCTGGCCATGTCTCAGCTCAGGCTTCACTTTCTCCAGGAGCTGCCCCTGCAGTCCGCGGGCTGGAGCAACTGCAGCTTTTCATGGCAGGGAGCCCTGCACTCCCCCGAGAGCCCCGTCACGCTGAGCCGCAGCCAGCCTCATGCTTGTCTGTGTTCCTCGCCCAACTGGAAGGTCCATTACTTTTCGTATCCTCCCACCCATCACAGAGATATTTGTAGTGGGGACTGAGTTATTCCTTGTGGCATACACGTAATTAAAATAAAGCCTCTCCTTCTAGATCTTGGCCGGCTTCTCTGAACCCTTCCTACAGCCTTTGTCTCATATCACCATCCACAAATCACCCTGAATTGTGTCCACTTGGGGACGTGTCCTTGGCGCACCTGCTCTTTGCTGACTGCTCACCATAGCTGTAAATTGATTCCCTGTCTGGCTGGACATTATTCCTTCCTGTGGTTCTATTCTGTAGCATGCATAAGGCCTATACTACTTGGTTTTTGAAAAACACTAATATAATAATGGAGGAAGAGAGTTAAATTCACGATTAATAATCAAAGAATTAGTTGGGGTTGGTTCTATGAAAGAGAGTCAATGATTAATACTGATAAGAGGCTAGAATTGTAAAAGGAAGAAAATAGCTTGTGTCAAAAACTTCATGAGCTTAAGATATTATTGTCAACATCTCTTGCACAGGAACCTCCTCTATCAAAACATTAGGGGCTTTCTGCCTAATAGGCTTTAAACATATTCTGCCCACACACACATAATACATATATGATGAAAAGGTAGAGATATATTTAAGGTTTCTGGGATGATTAGTTCAGCAAAAAATGTATATTTTGCCTATATATTAAAAAAACACCTTAAATTATGTACTTTAAATGACTTAAATGTTAGAGGCGAGACGTCATGAAACTTAGAAAATATTTTTTCTTCTCTTTTCTATTTGTGTATCGTAGGTATTTGTACATGTGTAAAACATGGCTCCTATCTGAAGTTAAGTATGATTTTGAACCTCTAGCCATCAATTAGGTAAAGTAAAAATCTGGTGTTTGAAGAGATAGCTTGCTTAAACATAATATTAATTGGAGGCAAATGCTAGCTTTAACAACTATATTTCAGAGAAGTACAAAGAAAGTAGCTGAAATAGTTCATGATTTATTTATTATTCATACCTTTCCTTTAGCAGCAATAGATTATATAAAGTTATTTTGCCTCGGGTTCTTTTGTTTACTGTTCTGTTTTATCCAACTGAATATTTCACATTTAAACCTTACGTCTTCAGAAATGCTCGAGAACTGAGAATGGAGAAGGTGAAGCTGGAGCTGGAGACCCAGGAGATGGCGCAGAAGCTGCAGGAATTCCGGTCCACGAGGAGCAAAGAGAAGGAGGAGAAAGGGTGGGTAACGTTCTGGAGAGTTTCAGAGGAATAAACTGGGTTACACACAGATGTGTTTCATGTGCTGTTGTAACTCCCATAAAAATGTCGGATGGATGGGTAAGTGCTGGCTTTCCCGAGCAACAAGCAATATTAAATCCCCTTTGTGCTTTATGGGCATGTTGAGTTTTTACATTGCTGTTACTTTTGTTTCTTCTGAAGTTTATTTGGTCTTATCCTTTCTTACTTGTCTTTTTACTTTATGCTTTTAAATTTGTGGAATATTTAGGACAGCAATGCAAACTTTGCCCTTTGTTCTCAGAAGATGACTATGGTTCACAGCAAATGAACACCCGTACATGGTTAGGGCCTCTTTATTTATCTGTTTTCAAATAAATACATGTATATATTTAATATACAGACATACATATTATATATAAGTATATGTGTATATATGTGTGTGTGTGTGTTTATCACACATATGTAAGTTTGTAGATTGGTATATATTTCTTAAACCTGGGTAATCCCTAGGGTGAGCCAGGAGCTTTTGGTTGTGGAACAGTGACTCAAAATCTTATCAGCAAGTTTGCCTATTGAATATGACACTTGTCTTGATGTCAGTAATTGGGTTCAAAGCCACCTGCCTCAGGGAGATTTGTGAACTTTGGCCACTTCATTATGGCTGAGGACAAAGTCAACCCGACTGGCTCTGCATCACGGAACACCTGCATTCCCAAGTTGCTACTGATTGTGAATTTGGGACTTGTTAGGGACAGTTGGGGAACAGCAAGTGTTTCTGTTTTATTCCAACACTCTTTATCTTTCCAAAACTTACCAGAGGCAACAGCCCATGTGACATCATACCTTGCCTATTCCTACCTCCAGAAAAGCTGTTGAATATGCGATTTTTATCCCGGTGGCCGTCTCCAGTCTGTTTCTGTGGGGTGCAGTTCCCGGGAACGAGCACGCTCCCCGAGGCTGCCTTCCCTCGCCCGTGTCCTCTTGTCTATGCTAACACCTGCCTCACAGATTGGTCTGGGGATGAAATGGTAAAGACAAGGCATCCCTCAAGTTGCCTGGTATACAGTAGGTGCTCACCTTTTGATTATTTCTTTTGTCCTCGTCCCCTTTTAATTTATAGGAAGGAAGTGTTTTAGAGAAGATAATTGGCATGAAGAGAGTGAATTAAAAAATTTTAACACAAAGATTAAGGACCTATTTCTCTGAGGGAATGACACTAAAAAACAAAATGCTATTTGCAGCTTATGTGACCTGACAGAGAGGCCCCGAGTCCTGTGCCTGTTTGTCACTGCCGGCACCTTTGCTGAGTGACGGGGGTTGGCAGGTGTGACTCTGGAGGCTGAGAAGCACCACTACCACTCCCCTACAAGCTAAGACCCTGGGGTGGTGGCAGCATGACTCAGTCCAAAGGTCTCAAATCTACAGAAGCCCATGTGTGACTCTTAGCCAAAGGCCTGAGAGCCCCGGGACCTCTGGTGTCACGTTCAGGGAGCCCAGAGTTGTCCAAGGACGGGAGAGGAAGAATGCACCCCATAAGATAGACCCCGTTTTTATTTATTAAAAGGCTTGTGGGGTCAGGATTTTGTTTGTGTATATATCAAAATTGAAAGTGTTTGAAATTTTTTAGCAAATGCAAGTTAGCTGAAATTTTATAGAGAACTCTCTAATAACATCTCTAATATTATTCTTGTATACACAGTATTTGTACTAATTTTACCGAGACTGTTGTTTTACCATGACACAATACGTAAGGATGGTAACAGTCACATAGAACTGAGAGTTACATGGTGAAAGTGATTTTTTCTTAGATCGAGGCTCACTCCCAGCCCATTTTCCAGCACCACTTTTAGTGATTAAAATTTTCTCCCCAGAGATTGATCTTTGGATGTCAGTGTACACACATGTCCGTGCATACATGTGTCGTCAATGTCTGTACCTGACGTGTCTTTCCTCTGATGTTTACACAATTGAGACCATCTATAAAAATAGGGGAATTACTTCATCTCCTACCATTACACTTAATATATGTTGGCGTCTCGTCACATCAGCACACGTTGACCTGGCTCATTCTCTTTGTGGGGACATAATATTTCTTTGTGCAGAAACAATAGCATTTAGTTTTCAGATCTTTATGAAGTTTTCAGTATCTTGTGATTATAAACACTGCCCTGGACAGGCTTGCACGTGTTGCCTTGCTGACATGTGTAAGGGTGTAGGGGGATGAATTCCTACTTCTGTAATTGTAGGGCAAAGTGTACGTGCATTGACATTGTGGTAGACATTGAAAACTTGTTTTCCAAACAAGCTTCTAAAGTTTATAACCTGCACGTCTCATGTGCCTTTGCCAGTACTAAACACGACCAAACTCTTCGTATAGCAAACTTAATTTTGCAAGACAAAGGTCCTCAAAGTGATAACCATTAAATGCCTAGGAGGTACCTCTTCAACCATTAAGGAAAATTCAAATATGCTTAATAGTCTCAGCAGTATTCATCTTTAAAGTCCAATTCTTTGGAAAGCACGAACGGCACGTGCACGGACCCTCTCTAACAGGCGAGCGTTGAGGGTCTCGTGTCATCTGTCACCCCCGGTGACAGTTCACCGTGTGTCCAGCTGCTCCTCCCTCCTGGTGCTGTGACCAGACCTTCTACTTCCCCGATGGGGACTTCGTTTGTGCTTCTCAATGGGTCGTGGTGATTACTGGCCATCAGCTCCACAAGCTCTTTCTCTTTAGCGGTGGAAACTGTTCTAGATGTGTTTTGGTTTTCAGAATAGTGAAATTCTTTTCTAAGAGCACGTGGAGACTCAGAGTCACAGCGAGGACGAGAGCCTGCCACTTGCTGACCAGAAGCTCGGTGTTCTCATCTTAATTATTTATCCGTGGCACTGGGCAAGTTGTAGTCTCATTATTTTTAAAATGGGAATTGGATTCCCTGCCCTGTTCACTTCAGAAAAATCAGATGAGGCTGAAGTAAAAGAGCTTTGAAAACTGTACAACTAAAGCGTGCCTTCTCTGCAATCTCTATTACGTTTCAGTGTGGAAGCTCATGTGGGGTCTTAATAAGGAATTTGTCACTTACTAGTGATGCTGAATATTTCGGGGTGTTGGTTTGCTGGCTTTCACCCTCTACATCTGCAGACACACGCTTTCAAAACTGCAAGGCAACCTGGAAGGTGCCCTGTAAATCAGTAAAGCCATCTTTCATCATTTTCAATATAAAAAATGGAATTCTCCACTTGTGTCGGGGCATTTCCCTTTGATTCATTTCTCCACAAAAGTAACAAATATGGTGGAGCTATACTTTAAAATGACTGAAGACAATAGGCATTGATATTTCATTTTCATCTTGTGCTTGTTTGTTACATGTTAACACCTGAATTTCTAAGCAGGGAAACTATATTTGTTTTCATTAAAAGGAGAAATGTACTTAGTGATTGCGTTTTGTTTTGTCTCTATACATTGAAGGTCAAGTGGATATCACTGGAAATCTGGAAAAGTGGGTAAACTGAATAATCAATCACATGTGATGTCTCCAAGCACAGGAAATGTTATTAAGGTAAGAAGATGGCATTTGATTCTCAGGCAATTTTCTAAGCAAGAGACGCAAATTTTTTTTTTCGGGTCTTGCATTTCCTGCCAAACTCAGGAATTTTCTACTCTTATTTCAACAACTTTGCACATTGTCAGATTTTTGATTATTTTTGGTAGGTTAATATGCAACTTCCATTACTCAGTTCTGTTTTTGTTTTTCATCTACAAGTTGATTTTAAAAAAATCTTTTTTTCCAAATACCAAAATTGAAGTTTTCCATTTCGTTTGGTTCTGGTTTAAAGTGTGGAAACAGACCTGCGTGTGTTCTACACGAGGCACATGCTAATGTTATTCGATAGAACCCGTGACAGTCTTTATTCCTACCTTTGTGTTATATTACATTTGTTTAATGATTTTACACTCTGCATGAATAATAATTTATCACTCAAATATTGTTGATTCCATGTGTGCAAATACCCCCTAAAAGGAACCGTTCCAGTATTCAGGCCATAAAATTACTTTATTTGTACCCCATTCATAATGTATAACATTGCATAACATTCAAACTGTAACTAGGTAAGTGTCTTTATGTAAAGAAAAGTTTTGCTTCTGGACTCTTTGTCCAAAGTCTGGACCCATGACTTTGTATTAACTTACACGACTTTTTATTTTTATTTTTATTTTTTTTGGAGACAGAGGCTCCAGTTCTCACCCTGGATAGAGTGCTGTGGCATCACAGCTCACAGCAACCTCCAATTCCTGGGCTCAAGTGAGTCTCTTGCTTCCGCCTCCCAAGTAGTTGGGACTACAGGCGCCCGCCACAACACCCAGCCATTTTTTGGTTGCAGCCACCATTGTTGTTTGGTGGACCCAGGCTGGATTCGAACCCGCCAGCTCAGGTGTACATGGCTGGTGCCTTAGCCCGTTGAGCCACAGGCACCGAGCCACGACTTTTTATTTTTTATGTCCCTGTCATTAAACTTTCATCGGGTCCGTTGGCGCCTGCAAACATCTTACTCAACATTTCTAAACTTTTTGGCTTCACACAGCATTTTATTCTTTGGTGTTATTCCCTCAGTGAAATAGGTTTATTAATCTTTGTGTTAAATTTTTTATAATTCGCTATCTTTTTCAGATAGTGTTTGATGTTTCAGGTATCATTATAAATATAGTGTATTAAAAGTGCAGACCCTTTTTGACATTTACTTAATTGCATTTATTAAATGTTTTCTATTGAATTTTCCTCATTTGCAGGGAGCTCCTCATGTACTGTGACAGATATGGTGCATACAAATATTTATATTAAAATTCAACACGTAGTTATTGCTATAAACATTTAGTGTGTGAGCAATATGTGCTTGAGAAATCATAGTTTATGATTTCAGAGTAAAATGAGGTATATTCTGAGGTATATATATTCAGGTATAAATGAGGTATATTTACCGCAGAGTAAATGAGGTATATTCTGAAGGGAAAACTGGTGAATTAATCACAATCTCGGTGCCCACCAAGGTCTCCGTCCCCACTTTCATGGTAAGTGGAAGATACAAGAATGTGGGGGGTGGGAGCTGTGAAATGTGGGTCTAGAGAGTGACATTTGGCAGGAGAGTAGAAGGCCTCGAATTCCAGGCTCAGGAGTCTTAATGCTTTCTCCTGGTGAATGGAATTCTCCGACGGTTTTTGAGAAGGACGGTGGTAAGATTAAGGTAATCCTGCATGACGGCCAATCTCACTGAGACATCGGTTACATTTGGAGTTGAGATTATAGAGCCAGGTGGCCTCCAAACTGTCTAATCCTGCAACACATCAGAAAATCTAGTGTATTTTGAGCATGGACTTCCTAATGCGTACCCCCATTTACCTACCAAGAGAATTCAGTTACATACTTACTAACTTACTAATAATATATTTTGTACACTGTAAAACAAAATCTGGAAATTAGACAAGGATGCAGTAACTTAAACATACATAGAGGTTTCTTTGGAGGGAGTAAATGTGCTCCCTAAGAATTTGTAAAAAAGGAGAGGAGTGTGAAGAATAAGGAAAGCCTGATGGAACGTGCAGGCAGAGAGAACTTTGATATTTACTTGATCTGTTTTAACACGCGTCAACAGTTCAGGGTTTAGCTGCTTTTTCTTTTTTTCTTCATTAAGTGCTTATTTCACTGCTAAGAGGCAGTTGTTATTATTACAGTTTGACAGATGAAGCTACTTCATATCGAAGAAATTAAATAAATTGTTCAGGATCAAAACTTGGGGCCCAAGATTTAGAATGCAAACTCTGAGGCTGTTCTGAGACAGTTTGTAACACTTCGTTGAGAAGAGAAAGAAAAGCAGGAGTGGAATCCAAGTCATGCAGTTTTGTGGAGGACGGAAGGAAAGGAAGGCATTTTAGAAATATGGGGGAGAAATATAGGGGTGGCGGTGTCACTGTTGTCCAGTGTGAGAGAAGCTTTCAGTGTCACTTTAGACTGATTTTTCTCAAGGGAGTAATTTTTCTTTCCAGAAGACATTTGGCAATATCTGGAGACACGTTCAGCTGCTATCACAGAGAGGGTTTCTCTTTTTTTCTAAAGATTTGCAGTGAGTCCAGGCCAAGGTTGCTGATAAACATCCTACCACATCCTGGGAAGCTCCCCCAGTAGAAGACTATTTGGCCCTGAATGTCAGTGGTGGTAAGGGGGAGAGACCCTGTATTAGAAGAGATAGGTCAAAATTCTGAAATTCTCATTTCATCAAACTGAGGTCTTAGACCAGGGGTCCTCAAACTACAGCCCAAGGGCCTCATGCGGCCCTCCGAGGATGTTTATCCGGCCCGCCGGGTGTTTTTGCCTCCGCTGCCTGTCCTGTTTAGCAGCGGGCTCATCCTGGGCCGGGCCGCAAAATCTGTTAGCGGAAAAACTATTGATTGTATTCCCAAACAAAACGTGTGGATTCCCTGGAAAAGTTGCAAAAGGAGTTCCAATTTAGATTTAAAGAGCTTCATCTCCATGAACAGGACATACAGCTTTTCCATAACCCATTTTCTATTGACATTGAAAATGTGGAGGTCAGTCCCTCCGACACTGCCTCAGGCTGGTGTCTCCTGCAGGCGGGAGCCAGGCGCTGCAGGGTGGGGCAGAAGCCGCCAAGCGCTCTTCAGCTCCGGCTTTCTGGCTTCTCCATGGGGCTGGCCTGCGGTATCCGGATGCTCTAAGAATGTTTCCACTGTAGTTTGGAGGACACACGCAGTGGGATTCAGAATTCCTGGAGAATTGCCTTTATGAGAACTGGAAGTATTTCTTTAAATTCCGTTTCTTAGTTTTTCAAAGAAACATCAAGAAACCATGAACAACTTTAGTAATGAAGAGTTTGACTGCCACTTGCTTGGTGAAGGTTTTACTGCCAAGGACATTCTGGATCAAAAATCAATGAAGTTTCGTCTTCTGATGATAAGGATGCCTTCTATGTAGCAGACTTCAGAGATGTTCTGAAGAAACACCGAAGATGGCTAAAAGTTCTTCCTCATGTCACTCCCTTTTATGCAGTCAAATGTAATGACAGTAGAGCCATTGTGAAGACCCTTGTTGCCCTTGGGACAGGATTTGACTGTGCTAGCAAGACTGAAATACAATTGGTGCAAAGTCTCAGGGTGCCTCCAGAGAGGATTATCTATGCAAATCCTTGTAAACAAGTGTCTCAAATTAAGTACCCTGCCAATAATGGGGTCCAGACGATGACTTTTGACAGTGAAGT
>CAUYRH010076303.1:0-19307 GCA_963574655.1 Perodicticus potto | reverse complement strand
TAGTCCCAGCTACTTGGGAGGCGGAGGCAGGAGACTTGCTTGAGCCCAGGAATTGGAGGTTGCTGTGAGCTGTGATGCCACAGCACTCTATCCAGGGTGACAGCTTGAGGCTCTGTCTCAAAAAAAAAAAAAAAAAAAAAGAGAATCCCTTAAGCCCGAAAGTTTGAGGTTGCTGTGAGCTGTGATGCCAGGACAACATAGTGTACCTAAAAAAAAAAAAAAAAAAAAATTTAGTATGAAAATATCCAGGTTCACTCTTTTCTTTGGGTCTTCTTTCCCCTATGAAGACTCCTGTGTCACATAAAACTTGTATTCCATCAATACACTGGCTTTTCTCTGTTGTCCCCCTTTGTCACAGGGGCTTCGGTTGTCAACATAGGATGGGTGAGAAAAAGAGCTTCTCCCTCCCTGCACGTGCACCGCAAACATCCCGCGGAGTGAAAGCATCCAGACCAGAGAGAGCACATCATACATGATTCCACTTACATGCAATGTCCAGGAAAGGCAAATCTGCAGAGGTGCGTCCCGGGGCTGGGAATGGGAGGATGCCACAGGAGCACAAGGTTTCTTTCTAGGATGCTGAAAATGTTTTAAATTTAGACCCTGGGGATGGCAGTGCAATTCTAAAAATATACCAAGATTTATTAAATTGTACACTTAAAAATGAGAAATTTCATGGTTTGTCAATTTTGTCTTAATAAAAATTCTTAAAAATGACATAGGTAGGAGTCACGTTTGACCCCTTCCCTTCCCACCCTGTGTTTTCAACCCACCCCTTAGTTCTACGGAACTTTCTGGATTTGTTCAATTCTCTCCATCTTGCTCCACTTTTATGTAAATAGCACCATCTTTTCCTACACTACTGCAATAGCCTTTTGCAATGATCTGCCCCGTCAGTTCTGACACCCACAACAAACTATACTCTCCACCACAGCCAGAAAGATATTTTCTGTTTAGTAATTCTGCATTGGCTTTTGAAAGTCTTGAGATGAAGATGACATTCCCTAAACTGACCTCAAAGACTCAGCAAAACTCCAGTTACTCTTGCCTTCATCCTTCCCTTCTCCCCCCACCCCCAGCCATCTCTGCAACACTCTTCCACACCATCTTCACCTTTTCAATTTGTACTTGTGCCTCCACAAGGTCAAAGCCCAAGAATTAACCTTGGGGAGTTACCCTGACTTCCCTATGCCAGCCCTATGTGATTTTGCTCTCAGAAAACCACATTTTATTGCTTTCTGAAAATTAATTCCAGTTTGCAATTAAACATTACCCACTATGGTGACCTAAGTTAGTATCTGCCCCTCCCACCACCAGGGAAATGCCTGAGAACAGGAAGTGTGTATCCTTTGGCAGTTGTGGTCAACTTTGTGTCTTTAGCACACAGCCTGGTGCATACTTGGCCTTAAACGCTTGTTTACATTATAACTTTTCTGCTGCTTGCTGTTAAATATCATCACCTTTTATTAATGAGAAGAAATTCCTTCCATAATAGGAGGGTCAAAAAATAGGGCATTTGCTACTATTACGATTTCAACAAAATTTACACACACACACATGCTCTTGAAATAATTTTAGTTTCTTCATCCCTCCTGACCAGGTAAACTGAGGATTTAAACTAGGGAATAGTCTCTGAGAGGGGCATCACAATGGAAATACATTGAAGCTCCACATTCTTGTAAATCAAGCACAATTATCTTAAGTCTTACCTGCTCTTTTCCTAGTTAATAAGGAGCTGTTGCCAGTCAAATGGAAATGTTCACATCTCCTCTCCCAATTATGCTACAGAAATGGTGTTATTACATCCTCTCCCCTTCTCTGCATAAGCTAACCACTTCCAGTTGAGGTATGGATGACAGGATCCATGGCAAGTCCAGAGTCCAGAGTCTCTTTCTTTTCCCTGTGATTAAAAATATGCTTCCAACTATCAATTAGCAAAAGAGATGAGCTGTCAAGCTCTCGGTCCCAACTCAGTCACTTCTTTTCATGCTCTGGGCAGAACCCTGAGTCTCACTGGGTCAGTCCTCGGGGAGAAAGCTCAGTCCATCCCCTCAATGCCATTACCTAATCCAAAATCCAGAGCCTTTAGACACTACATAGAGAAGGAAAAATCTCAAATATTAGGTAGAAAAAGTGCCAAAGCTTTTTCTGTAGAGTCAGAGACTTTCAAAATAGTTGAAAAACAAATACACAATTTAAAGAAGGCAAAGGAAAGTACCATTTTACAGAACAGAATTAAAATACATTTGGAAAGAAAAAGAACTAAAATCACACCTTCGGAAAATATAACTGACAGATTTAATGTTGTAGATGGGAGCTGTCAGATTTCTTCGGGACAACTGTATCTCAATAAATATTTCAAACACTTGACTCAACTTATACAAGGCACAGCTTCCTAATGAGATTTCTGCCAGGTGTACAAATGATTTGAATAGTGGGCAGCTGAATAGAGAGCACGGCTTTTCATCACAGTCACTGCTTGTAATTCTTAGGAAATCAATTCCTTCTAGAGATTATTGATTTCCTATCTGTAAAATGAATATAATACTGCTTGGCATTCTCATGGGATTTTCTGAAGAGTAACAAGAATATTTCAATATAAGATTTGAGGAGTTCTAGGAAAGAGATATTGTGATATCATACCTCTGTTGTCAAGGTAAATAATCCTAATGCAAGTTCATTATAATGCAAAAGTATTATTAGAGAATAGTGTATTTCATACATTTTCTTTAGGAACATTATGGATTAAACTTAGGAACTGTTCTGAGGAGATACCAAAGATTTAATTAGACTATCTTACGATTGGCATCTATTTTATTAAATAGAACCATCTACTGCTGAAAGGTAACTTAATTCCTCTCTCAATGTATTCATGTGAGTTACTAGACACAAAATAAAAAGTCAAATTAACTTCTAAACATTCTGCTTAAAAGAAAAATGCATCTATCAATTCCAGTAACTTTTTACTTAACAAATTCTAATAAAACCTAGAAATGTAGGGTTTACTTGTTCAAGAAAAATGGAAAATGGTATATTGATTAATAAAAGAAAACAGAGTATCCACTAAAAGTGTTAAGAAATCATTCTATAAACCAAACTTAGTATAAAAAACCTCAATATTCTATTTAATTAAAAGATCTCAAATATTAGCTATTTTTGTGTAATAGTTACAACACTAGCACCTCTTTCCTGTTAAATGCCATTTGCAAGTTTCCATTTTTTGTTCACTTTTTGTTGTTTTGTGATACCAATAGCCCCAAACCTTTAATTTATTGGCCAACTAAAATGACAGGACCAACAACAAGGGAATGTAGTCTAGTTTCAAAGTGGCTTCCAGATCCACTTGGACACAACATCTCACAACACACACAAGCCAGACCTTCCTTGCAGTGAGACACACGTTTCCTATTCTCAAGACTAGGAACAGATGCTTAACTACAAAGCAAGGTGATTTTTTTTGTCACAAGCTTCATTGGAGCAAATGTGAATTGTTAATGAAATTAAAGTATGGAGCAGAGCAAATTCAAAGTGTTGCTGGGGTACAGAGAACACTACCCCACACTCTGGTGCTTTGTCACACTAAGCACTTCTGAATTAAAGGAAACTAGAAAGTCTCGGAAGCTGCCTCAGAACCAAGAGTTCTGTAACCACCTCTCCCCTACCCAACTGGGCTCTCTCTGCATCTTCCTTTATCTGACTGACGGAAACTCCTGTGAGAAGAAATGTGAGTGAAATAAGTCACCATCCCCAGGAAGCTCATCAAGTAACCAAGGTTAACTAGAAAAAAGAAGAGACTAAAGTAATTACCATGCCCAGAGAGACTTTTCATCTCTGTTTGAGGGCAGCTCCCAGAGTTTACTTAGAAGACTTTATCCGCATAGTAAGGCCACCTTTGTTTACACTGCAGTTCTGCCCCTCACTTTCCCATAACTTGCCAGTTCCACTCAGTTTCCTAAAAGAAAAACTACTACTACTACCACTACTACTATTACTACTACTTTACAAACTACTGTCTCTTCCTTGAGCCCATTCATTTCCGCCGCAAATAATTTGAAATCTGTCACAATTGCCTGCCTTTCTCCCATCTCCACTAGGAAGAGGCTGTTGAAGCCTCAACCATCTTGCCTTTCTTTGAGCCTCATTTTTTAGATGACTCCCATGCTCATGCATGTTGATAAATTTTTATGCCCTTTCTCCTGTTAATCTGTCTATTGTTGGTTCATTTAAGCAGACTCCAATCTTTGCAGAGAGAAAGGGAATATTCCCTTTGCCACTACAGTGTCAGCAAGTACACAGCAGTTTGGGAGGCCCTGAGTTCTTAATCACAGATGGGCAATTCTAGTTGTTCCTTCATTAAAGATGAAAATGCTAGTAGTTACTTTTTATTTCCCTCCTTATAGATTTCTCTTATCACAGTACTCTGATAGACATATCATAACCCACTGACAAAGTTATGTAGTCTGACTTACATCTTGCCATAATTAAAATAAAAAGAGCAGACAAAACAGAAGTGTCTAAGCTCTGAGTGCAGAGTAATAAGAGCTATCTGTTCTATTTGAACTAAACTTGAAGCTCATTCTTTGCTTAAGGAGATAATGGCAATAAAATATAGACTCACAATTAGACCCTAGGAAAGATGTCAAAAAGAAAAGAAAAGAAAAGAAAAATACAGGTTGGGTGTGGGGGGCTCACAACTGCAAACCTAGCACTGGGAGGTCGAAGTGGGTGGATTGCCTGAGCTCAGGAGTTCAAGACTAGCCTGAGCAAAAGCAAGACCCAGTCTCTTAAAAAAAAAGAATAGCTGGGCATCTTGGTGGGCACCTGCAGTCCCAGCTACTTGAGAGGCTGAGGCAAGAGGAATGTTTGAGCCTAGAAGTTTAAAGTTGCTGTGAGCTATGACACCAGGGTACTCTATCAAGAGCAACAAAATGAGACTCTGACTCAAAAAACAAAAACAGTGTTCTAAAAACCAAGAAAGATAAATAAAATTAGCAGGTGAAATATTTGAGACTATTTGTTGTTTATCAAGTACTTGCTCTATGCAAGGCAAAGATAGCTACCAAGACAGAGTTCAACCACAGCCCATCTTACAGTATTACAAGGTGATGAGATGGAAATGAGTGAAAGGGAAGCTGATGATGAGGGATCAATCAACTATTTCCATACAAGGAATGACAGTAATACTTGTGAATGAATCATGATCAGTTTGTCAAATAAAGGTCTGAGTGCAGAGTATGAACACGCTCTTTAAAATAGGAGAAGCTCATGCCAGGTAAGGAAAAGAAACTAAAGGATACACGAGTCACAAAATCCCATTTTGTCAGTCTCTAAGGATCTCCCTAGAAGCTGCAAACCTTGAGGGACAAGGTTTCCAGTGGGAACCTCTTCCTACAAGTATAGCATTTCCAAAGGTGCATGGCCTACACCATGGAGTATATTTTTGAACATGTTACATTAGTAACTACCAAGGATAATGATGCCTGAGGTCTCCCATCTTATGTAAATGGACATATAAAAATCTAGGTCTTAAGAATTAGTTAAAATGGAAGGAAATGGTGAGGTTTCTTTAAATAACAGTATCTCTTCTGCAAATCAGATATCCTTTAATTTATCAAACGTAGGGCTATTGCTCAAGGCTAATTCCATCATGTTCATAGCCATGTTAATAGTCATTATCTCCCTAATTCGCTTAATGCTTATTTTGAAAAATTAAACATGGCAAATAAATGACCATATGTCCTCTAAAACAGAGCATTTATATCTCACAAAGTCTTCAGCAATCAGGAAGAGATACCACCTAGAATAAAAATCTATTTGACTACCCGAGTTCCAGTACTACTGTCTTTATATGAATATAGTTCACTTAGCAGCCTCAATTATCTGAATGTAAGGCCTTGGTAGCCCCTTATTAACTAATATTAATATTGCAAATTTCAGGTACTAAAAATTTAGTATATAACCCCAGCCCATTTGTACTTATTTGCAAACTGTTGCCAATTCAATTATATAGGGAAAGGGGGGATGCAAATTAGGAATAATGAAAAGGAATTCTACAGGTGAGTGAATGAAAAAGAAGAAATAGTGATTAATTAAGGAAAACTCTGGTAAGAAAAAATTATTGTAAAAGCATTTCTGAGGATTCAAGTTCGAATGCAACCTGAAGCCATTTAGCGAGATGACAAACCTTCTAATAGCTTCAGACAGTCCTCCCTCTTCTAAAGGCCAGCAACATAGCACAAATGTTCATAATGTAAGCCCTTGAATCACCAAAAAACATTTAATACATATCCACTCCGTTACACCAGGCTAAGCCATCAGGTAGTACGCTTAAAGCTATTTCTGTCAAAGACTATCCACATGTATGTTTTGGTTTTAGTATATAAAAGGGAACTTTGGTTATATAGAAATTTTTCTTCCATGAGCTGCCAAAATTATTAATGAAGCGAAACAAATAGGCCACTTCTGTGCTTGTTTCTGATGATAACCAGAAGAGAGAAAGTAGAATTGCTGAATAACAAAATTCCTGGTTATAAAAAACAACCAATTCATAATTTTAAGAAGGGAACATAATAAATATACCATAATATCTTTATAAGGTCTTTCCAGTGGATTATATTTAAGCAAAATCAAGATTTATGTGTGAACAGTAGTTTCTCCCTTTCTAGTGGGTATTTATTAAGTGTGAAAAGTAAGCAAAAAAAAAAAAAAACCTCTCCACAAAGTATATAGAAACTATAAAGGTTGAATGCTTTTGTTTTTGTAACTAAACAGAAATCTTAGATGGACATCTTGGTATACATTTCATTATTTCAGATCACAGGGGAGACCCAAGGCAGCAATGTTTAAATTTTTGTAAAAGTCCAAAGCAACATGTATGTGGAAGTGGACTCCCCCAATACAGCTATCTAGTCAGTCGAGTCAGGATGATAAAATCATAAAGTTTTGCCACATTTATTAGATTGTTAGAGCTGGCATAACAAGATATGACAGACAGGGTAGCTTCAACAAAAATTTCTTTTTTCACAGTATTTGAGGGTGGAAGTCCAGGATGAGATGTTGGCAAATTTGGTTTCTTCTGAGGCTTACTGGTTTATAGACGGCCACCTGCTCGCTTTGTCCTCACCTGGCCTTTCTCAGCCTGTGCACAGCCTAACTGCTTCCCCCTGTCTCCAAATTTCTACTGTAAAGACACCAGTCAGATAAGATTAGGGCCCACCCTGATGGCCTCAGGTTGACTTAATTGCTTTTTAAAAGACACTATTTCAAAGTACAATCACATACTGAATACACTGGTTGTTAGAGCTTCATATGAACTTGGGGAAGACAATTCAGCCCATAACACTCCAGCCTCTGCCCCACCCCCAGATTCATGTTCTACTGACATGCATAATACTAAACCTTCATCTCCAACTCAATAGCTCAAAGTCATAACCCGTCCGGCATCAACTCTCAATCTCAAATATCATCTAAATATCAAAGTGTGGTTGAGAAGTGACATATGATTCATCTTGAGGCAAAAATCTTTCTCCAGCTGTGAATCTGTGAAACAAGATAAGGTCTCTGCTATCCAGATACAGTGGTAGGAGCCTCAGCCTCCCACGCCCAGATTTGTGCCCCTCTGGCCACACTGGCAGTGGTAGCCCTGCTGACTTGAACCATCTTCAGGGTCATTCCCCCACCCACATACCCAACTAGAGAGCCCCGTAGTCCCATCCTGCAGAATCCCAGAAGTGCAATAGCCTTCCTTCATTCTGCCTCATCTCTGTAACCTTTGCCTGGCAGTGTTCTCCCTGTTATGGCCCCAGCCCTACCCTGTCCTCTGCTGAGATGACCGACTGTGTCCAGTTACGCTAATGATCTCTTTATCAGATGATTGCTCAGCAAGGTGCCTGGTCTTCTATCCAGCACACACTTAATTCAATTTTTCTAATATGGACAGGCAGAGAATTTCCCAAATCTTCAAGTTCTGATTCTTTTCTCAGCTTTACAATTCTTCCTTTAGTATCTCTCCTTTTACATTTTCCTATAAGCAGCAATATGAAACCTGATCATATCTTTGTCTCAAAAAAAAAAAAAAAAAGGAAAAAGAAAAAGAAAGAAAAGAATCTTATTCTATTGTCCTGGGTAGAGTGCTGTGGCCTCAAACTCCAGGCTCAACTGATCCTCCTGCCCCAGCCTCCCCAATATCTGGGCCTGGAGGTGTCTGCCACCACGCCCAGCCAGTTTTTCTATTTTTAGCAAAGACAGGGTCTCACTTTTGTTCAGGATGGTCTTGAACTCCTGATCTCAGGCTTTCTACCCACCTTGGCCTCCCACTGGCCACACTTTGAACACTTTGCTTAGAAATCTCTTCAAATAAATAAGTTTATCACTTACAAACTCTACCTTCCACAAAGCAACAGAACACAAATCAGCCGAGTTCTTTGCTATTTTATTGCAACGATTACCTTTTCCCCAAGGACTAATAACATGGTCCTCATTTCCATCTAAGTTGCTACCAGAAGCACCTTCAACATCCATATTTCTACAAACTATCTCTTTGAGGCCATCTAGGTTTTATCTAGAAAGACCCCAAACTTAGCTCCCATCCATCGCTCAGTTGCGAAGCCACTTCCACATTTCTAGGTACCTGTTACAACAGCATCTCACTTCTGGTACCAAAACCTATAGGAGTAGGGTTCTCCAGAGAGTAACTAACAGGTTGGATGTGTGATGCAGAGACAGAAAGAGAGATTTTTAAGGAAATGACTCATGCAATTGTGGAGGCTTGATAAATTCTAAATCTTCAGGGAAGTAGGGAGGCAGGGGGCCAGGGAAGAGTTGCAGTTTGAGCCCAAAGGCAGTCGGTGGGCAGAATTTCTTCTTGCTCAGAGGGGTCCAGTTTTTGTTTCAACTGACTGCCTTCATATTATAAAAGGCAATCTTTTTTCAAAGATCACTATTTAAACTTTAATCTTATCCAAAAAACACCTTCCCAGAAACATCAAGGATAATGTTTGACCAACTATCCGGGCACTGTGACCCAGCCACACCGACACTTAAAATGAATCATCAGACCAAGGAACATCTCTTTTTCATCAGGCACATGCATCAGGTGGAAAACGAAGATCTGCTAGACAGCCATGCCGACCTTACAAACACTAGTAGGCTTTGAAAACCATAAAAATCACCCACTAAATCTTAGTTATAACATTGTGACCTGTGGTACCATAGTGGGGCCTGGGATCTCGTACTGTCTGGCTTTGAGCTCTGTCCTGGGAGCTTTAGAACCGGAGGGCCAACCTTCTGAGCAGTTAGTAGTAATGACCATGAAAGATTCACATCCCTTAATGTGAGTTTCCATAAGAGGTCATTAGATTAAAAGATAAAGCTTCTGCCATTTCTACAACACTTATCCAAATAACTCAGAGAATCTTCCTTATATTGAAAATTAGAAACGTGTGATACTTTGCTATGGACAACAATGACACTTAATTCACTGACTACTCATTTGCATTTTTTCTGTTTTTTAAGATAGGCATTATTTAATCATCTTTCTTTACCTAGTTGCCTTGTGACAAATCATAGACATTCCAACTATCACTAGCTTTGATCTCACGAAACAAAACTGTCAGATGTGAGGTTTAAAAGAAAATCTAGGTTAATAACAATAATTTTTAAGATTATATTTTAATTTTTATTTTTCTTCATATTCAAGTCCTTGTAAATGTCCTATGGAGTAGAAAAACAATCAAAGATCAGTTTCACATTTATCAGAAGGAAAAGCTCAGACTGAGATTCAGATGTTTCCCTGGGCCCCTCTGAGTCAGTGTCAGGATTGGTATTGAACTTTTGGCCCAAGGTCATCACTGTGAGCACGTGATTATGGATTTCGGGGGCTGGGTCCCATCAGGCAGCCGGTGCTCTATGGATCGTTATTGCAGAGAATGGGAATGGAGCCATGTGTGGTATGCATAACAGGAATGAGAACGCACTCCTCACAGAGCCCAGGAAACGGCTTTTATACCTACTCATGCTAATTAGGAAATTACTGAAAATATTTCCCATATTTAAAACAGCAGCACTCCTCATTGATATGCCACTGTCTCCTTACATGGAAACCCTGATATGAATCAAACCTGAATAATAATCCATCACTGTCAAAGGTAAATTACTGCCTGGAAAAAAAAGCAGCGTGACATTTAAGCATGGAGAAGTAGTCAGCTAGTCCTTCTGGCACTCCTCGGGCTGCAGGAAAGCAAAGCTGAAATCACAGACGGGGCCAGGGTCTGCAGGTCACGTGCTCCTCATGCCTGGGACACATACGTGGACAACAGGGACCCTCGTGAGGACACATACTCTGATCACATCCCCTACGCCTACCACTGTTTCACACAAGTCACTGTACTTGATTCGTACAATGACTCTCAGGTTCTGATCAACTCTACAGATGAGGAAACTGATCCTCAGTGAAATTAACATCATGTCCAAGTCCTCCTGACTGGTGACGGGGGAGCCAGGAATGACAGGCAGTCTGTGCGACATCAGAGCCTGTGTGATCTCACTGCCTCTCACTCTTGCCGCTGGAGGCCTCTTGGTGAACAGCACCACCAAGCCCCCATGTGTATATGTGTCAGCACACGGGGTATTCATATAGGTTGTGATATACACAAGAACAAAAGCTCTCTGGTTCCGGTTTGTGCCACTGTATAATGGAGCAACAACTGTCTACCCAGTCACATTGTAGATGGAGGAGCTCCCCAGGTAAAGTCACAGCACACAGTACTTCCCGAGTAAGCCAGGTTTCTTCCTCATACTCTAAATCAGCAGTTCTCAACCTGTGGGTCACGACCCCTTTGTCACAATGAAAATACATTGAGACATTAGGAAGGTTGAGAACCACTGCTCTAAATGCTGACAATAGGAGTATGTTTAAGAAATCTGTATTGGTGATGTTGTCTATCTCTAAGGAAGGTTATACTGAAGAAAAGAAAATCCTAGATTTGTATTCTAACAACAAATACTAGATTCCTCCTGCAGACAAAGATGTAACTGTTATCATTATGATCACCAATATCAGACAGAGCGTGAGGCCCAATAATGAGCAGATCAGCCTTTAATCACGGTGGCACTAACTGCGCTTCTCCCTCCCTTGTTTCCTGTGGGTTTCGCTTCTGAGGGCGGCCTCCTGTGGGCTCATGGATTCCTTCTCTCATGGTAGAGGGACCCAAAGAAATGACAGAAAACAGAGAGTGGCCACGAAGTTCATGTTAAATTTAAAATAGTGTGCAATATCAAAATTTCACATGAACGTTATGGACACCCTGTATTATACTGGTAACTTACAGAGTCACCACCACAACATCCTTGCCTCAGTACATATAAAACAATTTACAAGAGTATGCTCTTTAAGACACAGTAAGATGACTAGGAACTGGCGTCAGATTGCCTGCATCAAAACTGCAATCTCTCCTTGCTACATCAACATGAAGCAAGTGGTGGGTAGTACCACTACAACCCCCCCTTGCCAGGATTCTGCTTCCACATGAGGCCGGGAACACCAGGGCCACACTTTCCTCTACAGCCACACCATTAAATCGATTCTTCTCTTTGGCTCTACCTGTGGCTAAGTACATAAGAAGTCTCTACCACTGAATTAGTCAGTCACTATATACAGAACACCTACAGCAGGCTAAGTAGGTGCTTGAGAAAACAACAATGATCAGGACAGACATGGTCCTGAGCTCATAAAAAACATCCTAGGGTGGGAGGAACAGCAAAAAAAAAAAAAAAAAGGTAGATAAAAGGTTATTAGTTTGTGATACATGATGTGAAACCAACAAAAATGCAAACAAGTTAAGGAAGGATGGGGCGGAGCACCTGTTAACCAGCATGGTCAGGGATACCTCTCGGAAAAAGTGGCATTTCAAATGAGACCTGGAAGACAAGAGGGAGATGGGTGCACAGTCAAAGGAAGAAAATTCAGAGAAGGAAGGGCATTCGCGGGGGCCCTGAGGCAGGAGAGACAGGCGTGCTTATGGGGCTGACAACTTGGAATGCCCAGCAAGGAAGAATGAGTGAAGCATAGATCACAGGAGATGGGAGGAGCTAAGTCATGCAGGGCCTTAAAGGATCACAGGATACGAATCACTGTGTTCACTTGAATAAACAAAAGACACTAGAGCACTAGACACTGTAGCACTCTGGGAGGCTGAGGCAGGAGGATTGCTTGAGCTCAAGAGTTTGAGACCAGCGTGAACAAGAGCAAGACTATGTCTCTACTCAAAGTAGGAAAAAACCCAGCCAGTCATTGTAGCAGGCGGGCCCAGCTACTCAGGAGGCAGGAGGATCACTTGAGTCCAGAAGTTTGAGATTACTGTGAACTATGACGCCATGGCACTGTACTCCACGAGTGAAACAACTCAGTCTCCAAAAATAAATAAATAAATAAATAAATAGAAATAAATAAATACCAGAGTTCATTGGTTCCAGAGGCTCAAATCTAGACTTTGTTGTCAGTTCACTGGTAGAGAGGCCCTTCCTGGGAAAGCATTCTTTCAAGAGCATCTTATCTAAATTACTACAGCCCTAAAGAACATCTCATGAAAAACCTTGTCAAAAACAGTAGATTCATGTAGGACATGAAAGGGCTTCTTATGGGGATTTTAGAAGGTTGGTGGAAACAGTCGTCAAACATGTGAGCAGAAGGCCCCACCCCCACCCTGATGCCTTCTCGGCTCTGTGCTGTCTGGATCTGGTAATAGTGATTCCCTCCCGATAGCTATGACCTTCACAACTGTAAAGTCAGAGGAAAGCCACTGAAGAGTCTGAGGAAGGGAGGGAGGTGACATGATTGCCTTCTAAGAAGATCCCTTCACAGGAGGGAAAGAGCGGCTCTGTGAGGGGCAGTGCAAGAGGGAACCCGCCTGGCCAGCTGTGCCTGTGTCCGGCCACAAAACGGCGCCCTACACAAGGAACTGCTAAGGCAAGTAGAGAAAATAAAGGGGATATAGATATAATGGAGAACAAGTGATAAAACATTCTGATAGATTGTAACAGGGTAAGGAAAAGAGAGAAAACAAGAGTAACTGTAGATTCTGGCTTGTGCAGCTGGCTGGCCAGCCGACCAGCCCCAGTGGAAGTCAAGGCAGTGGCCAGGCCAACACCAGGCTCTGGCTATTTAGGGAGGTTCCAACAAAAATACAATTGAGAGGCTACCATGGGGTTGCAGCTGTTATTTCCCCTCTTTATTTTTCCCTCTGCTTCTTCTCTACTACCCTCCTCCACCTTAACAGGCTTTTGACAAGCAGCTTGGCATTGATGTCTTGGTGATTGAATATAAATATGCTTAATTCATTACGGACAGAGATAAAGGAACTCAGCTTTCCCTTAAGGGTCATCATCTCGATATGATTATACTGTGAATTGAAGCCAGGTCTCTGGAGGCAGCCGATCGATCTGCTAGTTCACAAGCCTCTCCTCCTCCCAAACGCCCACATTTGGATGCAGCACAGATTTCCAGCTTAAAATCTCTATTCCAGCAGCCCTCTGTTAACCACACGGGGCTTTTGATGTCAGGAAAGCCATCTAAGTGACTGCCTAAAGAAAAAAATAAGTAAAATGTCTTTATCTGTTCTCGAGACTCATCCTAAGATAATATATTGATTCCACCACCTCACCGTGAATGGTATTTTAAAATCAATACCTCCTGGGCCCCATGGGGATTGGGAGTGGGTGAAGAGAAACCCTTCGTTTTCTTTGTGTCTTGACATTTATCTGTTATAATAAATACAAAGATATAAATCCTTGGGTCCCCTATTAGGAGGAAGCTCAGCACTGGAGGAAGAACATATTGCTATATTTAGAAAAAGTGAAACAAATTAAAAAGTGGTTTAAGATTAGTTTCTACCTTTCAAGCTAAATCCCCACTACAAAAGTACCCTAGTGAATGATCTAATCTAGAATGCGCTACAGGAAGACTTGCCTACTAGCAGTATATAAAATATATACATAGACCTCCCACTGGGGAGGTAAAAATATTGAACATTCTGAATCTTTCATGGTGGGTAAACCTACCAGATACACAAATTCATGAAGTTTGGCCACAAACAGTAGACACAGTGCTAGCAGTTGTTCTGAGATGTCTCTCTGAACTTAGGAAGGAAAGGTCTTTCAGAACCTGACTTGTCCATAATGCTTACAGGAGATTCTGTACTGTGCAGGGCTGTGCACACACACATCCAAGATTTGGAGGCCAACCCGTCAAGACTGCAAACTGCTGAGACCCGGGGGTTACAGCGGAATTCTCTGCAGTTTGGAACATCGTGTTTTAGGGAAATTGGACTTCATTCTGGATCTCTAAAAGGCAAAATTAAGGAAAAAACATATGGAAAGCAATGAAAGACATTTTAACTCAAGGTTAGAAAACACACGTTCATAATTTAAATTATCTAAAAATTAAAAATACTCTGACTTCTCTTCGGATCATAAAAATTAAACATCTACCTTGGGAAGAAGGGCAGATCCCACTAACAGACACCTCTACTCAGAATTCAGTAACGCGGCTTCCCAACATGCTAAGGACAGGATACCTGGCAGGAGACTAAGGTCCCCCTTCCTCCTAGAGTGCCATAATTCAATGACTTTATTTTATGAAATAAAAACATATTTTGGTTTGTTGGTTCTAGACAATAATGTAAAGTATATTCTAACAGCTTAACTTGGCATATGGGGGGATATATTTGATAAGAGAAATATACTTAGTTTTAAAAGTAATTAGTTTTAAAGTCATAAATATTTTAATATTTAATATTTTAATGAGGATGTTAAAAGTGAGTATAGCTAAGAAATAAAGTATTTGAAAGATACAGGAGGAGTGATCCAATTCCTATACTCCCGTGGCTGTGGGAGTGAAGGTGTTCAAAGGTGCAGGATGAAAACCACATTGCAAGTACAAATGAGGAAAGAATGTTGGTAACCGGTAAAAATTTCTTTAATGCAGAAGACTGCCTTTAGAGGAAAAGCTCAAGTGGATTTTCAAATTGAAAGTTTGGTGTGAACTATTATGTGTGTATAAATATCCATCACGAAGCAAAACGCTGACTGGCCTCAGATTCCAGGGGGAGCTGAGGACTCCTTAAGTGTTATAAGAAGTGTAAGTGTCAGAGGAGGAGCGGGGGGGAGCAGGGGGAAAGGGGACTCACAACATCCACACCAGAGCAAGGCCTGGGGACAAAATCGTGCTGGAAGGTTAGCTCTACCTGCGACCTTTTGGCTTCTCAGTGCCACAGTGAAAGAAGCAGCATCATTTGGGGCCACAAATTAATACAAAAACACTAACAAGAGCTGATGAGAAAAAAATAATAGCTCATACTTTGTGATATCTGCCACCACAGATATGCAATCAAGTCCTCATGTGGTCCATGGCGACTTACTAATTTTGTCATGTTTGCTGATTACAACAGTAGCAACTGTATATATTCACTCTGCTCCAGACGCTTCACCAAGTACAGCAGCACAGTTAGTGAGGGGAGGAAAAAGAGATCATTCAGATTATCTGTCTATCAGGGAGCATTTAAAAAATCACGGCGGATTGTAAGATGAAATATTGTGTGGGTTTTAAAAGCAATGTTTACATCTGTATCTACAGACCTAGAGAGATGTTCACCATTCAGCTTAGCTGCAGAAAAATTTATATTCTTTGACTCTACTTCAAGAAAGACCAAAAAGAAAGGGAACACTGTTGATGAGACTGCAAACTAATACAGCTTGGTTGGAAAGACCTAGGGAGAATCCTCAAGGAACGAAAGTAGACCTTCCATTTGAGTCCACAATCCCACTACTAGACCCAGAAGAAAAAAAATCATTTTATCATAAGGACATATAGATTAGAATGTTTATCACCGCTCAAGTACAGTTGCCAAGACGTGGAAGCAACCCAAGTGCTCCTCTGCACAAGAATAGATTAATAAACTGTGGTAGGTGTATACCATGGAATTCTATTCAGCCATAAAACGATGAAGATTTTACAGCTTTTGTATTAACCTGGATGGAGTTGAAACAAATACTTCTTAGTAAAGTGACACAGACACAAGAATGGAGAAGTATCCAATGTAGTCAATACTAATATGAAGCCAGTAAATAAACAAATACACATCCACACGAGAGAAAAACGAACTCAAGTGGGGAAAAGGGAGAGAGATTGCTGTGCTCTTACCTGCAGGCACAATGCAAGGTCACATGGCAAACTTCCTTCATTAGAACAGTGCTTTTCTACCTTCTTTATTTCATGGTACACTTGAATCTATAGTTAAACTTCTATGGCATACTTCAATCATGTTCATAAAAAAAAATAGTAAAACGGAATATACTTGCTGTGCTTTGAACGTCTTCCAAAAATAATTTAATATCTTTACAAATTTTCACAGCCTACATAAGATCCTCTAATGGTATACCATTGGGCTCTGGTGCACCAGTTGATAATCAGTGAACTGGAAGGTAACATTTATTTGCTAATGACTGATTCAATGAGATGGTAGGATTATGAAGAACTTTAGTGTTAAATAACTATTGTTTTAACTTTTTTCAATATGACCCTTTTTAAAAGACTAATTCCTATTTTATACCTAAATTCAGAAGTCAACAAACATGTATAGCTAACCAAAAGTTTAAAGTATTTATTCTCAAATTCAATACGATTTAACCCAGAAATGCAAATGGGTATGTCCATGTTAAGTATGTGGGTTTCAACAGCTAGCACAAACCCACTATTGATGGTGGGTGTTTCTTTCTTTCTTTCTTTTTTTTTTTTTTGTAGACAGAATCTCACTTTATTGCCCTCGGTAGAGGGCCGTGGCGTCACACAGCTCACAGCAACCTCCAACTCCTGGGCTTAGGCGATTCTCTTGCCTCAGCCTCCCGAGTAGCTGGGACTACAGGTGTATGCCACAACGCCCAGCTATATTTTTTGTTTGTTTTTTGTTTTGCAGTTCAGCCAGGGCTGGGTTTGAACCTGCCACCTTCGGTATATGGGGCCAGCATCCTACTTGCTGAGCCACAGGCGCCGCCCAGGGTGTTTCTATTTTAATTTCTGTTAACTTGTGGCCATTTTCCCTAACACGAAAACATGTGGCCTCAGCCCTGGTAAGAGCAGGAATGACATTACACCTCAGCCTTCTGCTTTTTTTTTTTTTTTTTTTTTTTGGTAGAGACAGAGTCTCACTTTATTGCCCTTGGTGGAGTGTCGTGGCGTCACAGCTCACAGCAACCTCCAACTCCTGGGCTTAGGCGATTCTCTTGCCTCAGCCTCCCGAGTAGCTGGGACTGCAGGTGCACGCCACAATGCCTTCTGCTTTTTAATCCTCTGTCTCATCAGATGTGTTGTGAGAACTTTATTCGATGTTAAAGGTTAATCCCCTCTTCCAGTAGGATATATTTGTCCAATAAAATATATACAGAGATTTACTTGTTGAAAAGCAAATAAAGTTGGCTTCAACCAGGATTATTTCACCCAAAGAATCAACTAAGAGACTTTGTCGCAGAGACGCTTTGCAAGAATCTATCCATGTCTTGGGGTCTGACTTAGTTTACAAACTGCAGGTATTTAGACACACTCCACATCTCCACTTGGAAGTCTGATCTTCACCTTAAACCACACATATCCCAAACTGAACCTGCTATCCCCGACCTCCACCCGAGCTTAACTCCACCAAACCCTTCTCCATCTCAGGGGAGAGAAGCTTCATCCTCATAGGCAGCATGGCCAAGAGAGCAAGACTTCCTCTCACACCCTAAATTCAGTCTGTCAGGAAATCCCATTGGATGTCCCTTCAAAACAGACCCAAACTGGTCTGGTTTCTCAACTGCCCACTGTGACTATCTGATCCAGCCAATCATAATTTCTTACTGGGACAAATAATTGTAATGGCTTCAGAACAACCCCACTGCTTTCTCCTTTGGGCTCCAAGAGCCTGTGCAGGACAGGTTTTGCTTTGTTTTCTTGAGACAGAGTCTCATTTTGTCACCCTCGGTAGAACACTGTGGCATCACAGCTCACAACAACCTCAAACTCTTGGGCTCTAACAATCTTCCTGCCTCAGCCTCCCAAGTTGCTGGGACTATAGGCACCCAACAAGACCCTTGGCTAGTTTTTCTCTTTTTAGGAGAGATGAGGTCTCGCTCTTGCTCAGGCTGGTCTCCAACTCCTAAACTCAAGCAATCCACCCGCCTCAGCCTCCCAGAGTACTGAGATTACAGGCATGAGCCACTGCACTCAGCCCAAAGTGATGGTTTTAAAACATAAATTATCACGTCTCTATTTTCTACTTTGTGCAAAACCTTCCAATGACCCCTCATTCCTGCACTGACCCTCTCATCTGTGCATGCATTCTTGGCAACCCTTGTCCCCCCACCTGGGATGCTGTTACTCAATGTTCACATTGCTAGTTCCCCCTGGTAGTTGCAAAGCTCACTTTCTCTGCAAGGCCTGCCTTATTTCTTCCATGTAATGGTAACCTTACCTGATCTCCTTTATCCTGCTCTATTTTCTTATTACCTTCTCTACAATCCACTTAGCTATAAGGGTAATAACAATAGGTATGTTCCCTACCCATTCTACTAGAATGTAAGCCCCATGAGAACAGAGATCTTTGTCTGTCCTTAACGTCCCCCAGGAGCCTAGAACAAACCCTCACATATCGGAGATTCCTCAATAAATACTGTTTAATAAGAATTTTTATTTTATCATACAAACTAGGAATGCACAATCAAAAATATTTGTTTTTCTCAGGCTGCCAGTAAACCTCTCAAGGACTCCTCAGGAACTCCACCAAGGAAAAAGGATCCTGACACTGTCACATCAAAACAATAACCTTCAAATTCCGGCAGGAGTTCAGTCTTGGTGAACACTCTTCTGACAAAATGATGCCTTCCTTCTTCTAGGTATTCTAGGATGTGTTGGGGTTGTTTTGTTTCATAGACTTTATTTTTAACATAGTAGAGTTTTTGTCTATTTAAGTGACTTTATGTGTATGGTTGTTGATGGTTTTAGCTTCTCTTCTCTTTTCTTTGGAAGAACAGTGTTATAGTAGTGACACCACATACTGTTAAGAGTAAATATAGGGGGATTTATTATCCATAAAGATGATATGCTTAATATTCTATCTCTAAATCACTATTATTAAAACACAGCACAATAAAATACTGGAGACTAAAATCTTGAATACATTAATGACATTAAAATGGGTTAACTGGCTCGGTGTCTGTGGCTCAATGGGCTAAGGCGCCAGCCACGTACACCTGAGTTGGCGGGTTCGAATCCAGCCTGGGCC
>CAUYRH010076301.1:0-11398 GCA_963574655.1 Perodicticus potto | reverse complement strand
AAAAAGAAAGAAAGAGGAAAAAAAAAAAAGAAAAGAAAAAGGAGGAAGGAGAGGGGGTGGGTAGAAGCAACTATTGACCAAAAGAATAAAGGCACAGAAAGAGGGGGACGGGAGCAATATAGGTGTACAGTAGGGTACTTTGACCCAACCTCTGGGGGTGCTGGGTTGGGTGATTAGGTCAGCAGCTCTTTGCCAGCCTGTTTGGACAAAGTACCCCACCTCCATCAAGTAGAGAGGGAAGACAAAAATGCAATAAATCAAATCAAAAGAAGCAAACCAAAAACTTTACGGGATAAGATTGGGGAAAAAAACAATTAATATGGGTAGAAACACTAGCAAAATTGAAGTCTAATTGTTGAAAAAGGCAACAATGGAAAATTATATTTAAACTAGAAAAATGAAGAAATAAAAGAAAAAAAAGAAAAATCTTTAAGGAAAATGTTGAAATTAAAAACAAAACAGTAACAAAAACAAACAACAACAACAAAAAAAACCCCACAAAACCAAACCAAACCAAAAAACAAAGCAGTATATATGTCTTGCTGATATTGTCTGGGCAAGAGGTGATCTTCTGGGGTGTGATATGTTAATAACAATGTTGATATGGCTGTACAAAATGGAGACTGGAGGCCTCTAATGATTTCTCAAACCCTGCAGGGTGGAGAGCTTAAATCCTCCTCAGCCTGCTTAGAAGGCACTTTAAATTGCTAACTTGGGCTAAGCAGAAGCTTTCCCAGGAAAGCGCTTGTGGCTGGGATTACTCCTTAAGTGGCTATCCACTTACCCAGTGTGTCAAAACTGGTCTCACCCAATGCCCCGAGGGCTAAGGCTGCAAGGGGTCTCAGTCCCCGCCTTTACGCTGCTCAGTCACTAGATTACTTGCTCCCTCCTGATGCTTGTTCTGCGACCCTGAGGGTGGAGCTTGCCAGGGCAGTTCTCCCACAATGGCTCCACACAGCCCACAACCAAACACTGCTAGCTCCGTCTGGCTCGGTGGCCCAGTCTGGGGACCCAGACAACACTCAAAGACCTCTGCACTCTTGCACACGTTCTCCCAAGGTAGTTCAACCGAGTGCCAAGTCCAAAAGAAATCCAAGCAGCTCACAAGTGACGCCTTTCCAGCTTGCAGTCTCTCTGCTGCTGCACCCACAGCTGCCAGCAGGATTAGACTGAATGAACACACGCAACCACTTGCCAGATCTCCACCACTTTTGCCTTCCTCAGGGGGTCCAGAAGTCTCACGCTGTCTTCCTGTGTCCCCAAAGGGATGTTTCTGGGCAGATCCTGCCAGCCAGAGATGCCTGAAGTCTTCTTTCCCCAGTCTCACTGTGCCCAGTTGCAAGGAACCTGTTACTCGGCTGCCATCTTGCTCCACTCCCTAAGTCTAATATTTCTTTGTTTAGTTTCTTCTTGGAGGATCTATCCAAAACTGTCAAAGGGGTGTTAAAATCTCCAACTTTTATAGTGCTGGAAGATATCAGGTTGTTCATGTCCATTAGGGCCTGCTTTATGAATTGAAGAGCATTCTGGTAGGGTGCATAAATGTTAATTAATGAAATCTCTTCATGTTTGGTGTTTCCCTTCACAAATATGTAGTGACCTTCTTTATCTTTCTTTATCTTTGTTGATTTAAAGCCAGTTATACCTGCTACGAGAATTACAACCCCTGCTTTTTTCTGGTTTCCATTTGCCTGTAATATACAAGTCCATCCCTTCACCCTGAGTCAATTTTTATCCTTTAACATACGGTGAGATTCTTGTATACAGCAGATATCCAGTTTGAGTTTATGTGTCCAGTCAGCCAGCCTGTGCCTCTTTAGAGGATAATTTAAACCATTTGCATTAATTGAGAGAATTGATAAGCCTGGTTGTATTTTGGGTGTCATGATTTTTGGATGTTTAGTGGACATTTTGAATCCTTTCACCACTGTGGAAGTGGGTTTTGTTCAAAAATTTCTGGGTAAGTTTACTTTGGAGGTAGAGCATTGTGCTGGTCATTATGGAGGATGGGTCTTAGAATATCCTGGAGAGCTGGTTTAGTTATGGCAAATTTCTTCAACATGTCTGTGTCATTAAAGTATTTGATTTCTCTATCACAAATGCAGCTCATTTTAGCTGGATACAGGATCCTTGGCTGGAAGTTGTTTTGTTTTAGGATACTGAAGGTCGATGACCATCTTCTTCTGGCTTGAAACGTTTCAGCTGAGAGATGTGCTGACATTCAGATATTTTTCCCTTTGTAGGTGATGCTTTTCTTACGTCTGGCTGCTTGCGGAATTTTCATCTTTGTCTTAACTTTGGCAAAGTTAATTACAATGTGTTTAGGGGATGCTTTATTTGGATTGAGTCTTGCTGGGGTTCTGAAACTGTTTGCTATCTGAAGTTCTGTATCTCTTGCAATGCTTGGGAAATTCTCCAAAATCTCTTGGAGTAGAGCAACTGTACCTTTAGGACCATCCTCTTCTCCTTCAGGAATTCCTATAAGATGAATGTTTGATCTTTTGGAGTGATCCCACAACTCTCTCAAGGAATGATCAGTTTTTACTCTCCATTTGTCTGCCTCTTTGTGTGTTTGGGAATGTTCAAAAACTTTGTCTTCAGTTTCAGAGATCCTTTTTTCTGCCTGGTCAACTCTATTACTGAGGGATTCTACTGTGTTTTGGAGCTCCTCAACTAACTTTTTCGTTTCCTTGAGTTCTACTATCTCTTTTTTCATTATGTCCATTTCTTTGGTGACTTGGGCTTTGAATTCATTAATTTCTTGGGACAACTTTAGAACTACTCTTTGGAAATCAATTTCTATCTTTTTCTTCCATTCTATTTATCTTATTTGCAATCCATATTCTGAATTCAATTTCTGGCATTGCTGCCATTTGTTTATGCATGGCATCTTCAGTGTACAGGACATTTTTAACAAATTAACAAAATCAGAAAGGAAACAAGTATTTGGGGGAAAATGTGGTAATCCAATATGACAAAGTTTTAATATATAAAGAAGCTGCTTTAATATATACCAATAATATGGAGTGTCCAGTGAACAAAGTGACAAAGGATATTAGTGACGATTCACACAAGAGCAAGTATTAAACAAATACATGAGAAAGTTTTGGGCTTCCATATTAATTAAAGACATGCTAAGTAGGCTAGCAATGGGTGCTTTTGAAACTGCTCACATTAGCAAAAATGTGTTTAAATTGTTGGAAAGGCTATAGTTACACTGGAAATGCTGTGTATAATACAGTTCAAATTATTTTATTTTATTATTCTGTTCAAGTAATTTTCCTTTTTTTTTTTTTTTTTTTTTGAGACAGAGCCTCAAGCTGTCGCCTTGGGTAGAGTGCCGTGGCATTACAGCTCACAGCAACCTCTAGTTCCTGGGCTCAAGTGAGTCTCCTGCCTCTGCCTCCCAAGTAGGTGGGACTACAGGTGCCCGCCACAACGCCTGGCCATTTTTTTTTTTGGTTGCAGCCATCATTGTTGTTTGGCGGGCTCAGGCTGGATTCAAACCCACCAGCTCAGGTGTACGTGGCTGGCGCCTTCGCCCGTTGAGCCACAGGCACTGAGCCAGTAATTTTCCTTTTAACAGAAATAAGAGAGATACATATTGGCAAAATCAAAGTAGAATAATACAAATGTTTTTTGCCCTTTTGCCCCCATGATCCTGTATCTGAGAAGAAGCACAGTTCATGGAGAAGAATATGCAATTTTGAGTTGGAAATTCTAGGTGTGAATCTTGATATTATGATACAAGCTGGGTGATCCATGGAAAGTCGTTTAATTTCTCTTTGACCCTTGGTTTTCTCATCTGTGAAGCTGGGATTATGGTATGTCCATGTGAGGGTTCAAAGGAGGGTTTAAAGGAGGGCTCTGTGTTTCTGTGTACTTTGTGTCTTTATCCATGAATCTCAATTTCCTCATCTGCAAGAAGATATTAAACAGAACAAACAAAAATAACAAAGGTAAACAATTATAAAATTATAATGCCCATCTTACAAGCATGTCGTGATAATGCATCCATGCATCCGTGCATGCATTTGTGCATTTATTCATTCAATGGTGAGAGTCCAGCAGTTTTGGGGTGCTGACCCAGGTGCTGGCCATGCTGGGGCCATCAAGGCAGACCCGGCTGGAGCTTCGAATCAGGCTGGGCTTGTCTGGGCCACACAGCCACAGGCCTGATCAAACACAAATGTACCCTCAGTTAGCATGCCGTGGCCATCCAGGAGGCTGCATTTGTGTTCCTATTTTGTGTCCTCTGTATAGTACAGAGGCTCTGATGAATATTTCACCCTTTGGATGGATGGATGAATGCATGCATAAATGTTTACAGGAGGATGATGTGCTTTACTGAATAATGAAGTTACCTAGATGCTCAGTGGAAGAGAAGTGGCTATGCAAACGGTATTGGAATCATGCAGAGGAAGAGTTTGCAGCCATCAAAAGGGAAAATTATGAGGATCATGAAAGACACCGAAAAATATTACCCAGGGAACAAAAGCAGACCACAAAATGGCACATACATCACAATTATAATTATATGACCGAAGTCAGAGGGAATATTGAAAAACAAACATTTTCATTAGAGTAGGGGGATTCTGGGTGAATTTTAAAAATTCCTTTAATGATTTGAAAATATCCTGTTAGCCACAAAATAACAGCAGAGAGAAAAACAGATGATTCCATTAATTTGTTTTGTTGAAGTATAACTTACAAAGGGTAGAGTGCTCTTAAATGTATACTCAATCATTTTTTTTTACATATGGGTGCATCATCTGCTTAACTTCCACCCAGATCAATTTTTGGAGAATTAAAAATGAGTGATTTTAGGTGGGGAAAACAGTTTTGGTGTAGATTGCTATGGTGGGCAAAAAATTAACAGACAATATTATTTTGCAAAAGATACGATCCTGTTGTATTTCTAATGGGAAGATAAAATGCTAGAATGCATTAAAACACCAGAGAATCAAGAGCCCATTTTTAGATGGAGTTCAGAAGTCGACAGATTTTCCGAGGCAAACAAAGTGAGCAGACTTATTTTTCCTTTTTACACTAAATGGCTCAAATGGAAGAAAATCACTTTAGGATGATTACATATAATATGCATAACTACAAATCTGACATTGCCAAAATCATATGCGTAACTTCAGTGTTCCTTCCAGCAAGATAAACAGAGCAATGTAGATAAATCCGAGTGAAAATAGGGCTGTCCAATGCTACATCCCAATTTGGGACTGGGAACGAGGGAATTGTCCCAGGAACCGGGAGGGCTGTGCCCGTGCCTTCCTGTCTCTGCCTTTATTTTAGCTTCAATTTCCTCCAAAATGCGAATAGATATTTATATATTCCTCTCACAGCCCTCCTAATTCCCAAACCACAAACACTGACGCCTTATACCATTTTACTGTGTTTTCTTTTCGGTTGGTAATTTGTCTGGAGTGTTGCTGCACTGTTTTATCTTTTGTCTCTCTATACAGCCTCTTGAATTGCTCCAGCAGAGCCTAACCTCTCCAGGGACAGGAGACAGGCACGAAGCTTTGTGCTGGACCCAGCCAGGCCCCACGTCCGCGTGGGCGGTGAATGGACGCTCCATGATGGCACAGTGAGTCACTCAGATCTAGGGGGAGAGCGCGGAGGAGGCTGCAAATGAAAAGTGCTCTGGCTCTGCGGGAGATGTACGCAGGTCAGGCTTCATGACGTCAGCCCAGAGCCGTTCTTTAAAAATAGTGAAACTTCTCTATGAATCAAAATGATTCCGTGTGTGTGTGTGGGGGGAACAAGTAAATTGAAGGATGGGAGGTTATATTACTTTGTAAAAGAAAAAGTAATTTGTACTCGACCTCAAAAAAAAAAAAGCAAAAGTCACAAATCAAAGTAGACTCAGTAATGCTTTATGTCCTCAGAAACTCATCAGAATAGTTGGAGTGAACTTTGGATGTTCTGGACAGTAACTGAAAAAAATGCCCAGAGGTTGGGGAGCAGCAGAGGTACGTGGCTCCCTTCCTCTGGCAGTAACCTCTGCAGGTAGGAGACACTGGCCGCTGCTTTAGGACAGCTTCCCCTGTCCCTGGGAAAAAAATAATTTGGGATCATGCATCAGAGGATATGGGAGACCAAGGGTTCATTGCTGAAGCGTCAGAGTTAGCCCCAAAGAATAGCTCTGAGGCTGCTTCATGATTCTGTAACAAGCCCAGACCGGACTAGCCCAGGTTGTTTACTGATACATGGCTAGCATGCTGGAGTCGACCGGACTTAATTAATTTAATTGGTTTTTCTCTTTTCATGGAAAATAGAAAGATGTTAGTTAACCATTCTGAAATATCTCCCCTCCACTAAGAAAGTTTCTGTGAATCCCATATTATGTGGCAGTTACATTCTTTATGAGATGATTCTGTACAAGCCTATGAATCACAAAAATAATATTTAAACAGTACTTTAAAAGCCGGGCACACAGTTGACATTTAATAAATACTAAATAACTAGTCAGACCACATCTGTAGTTCTCAATGCAAAATCAATTCCCCAACATAAAAACAATCACCTGTGGGGAATTGGGGTTTTGACTTTTCATGATTCACAAGCTTGTGGTAATAAGTGCAAAAATAGGACTTACCTACTGAATAAAAAATTTTCCATTTATAAAAACCAAGCAAAGCCAATAATTAAGTACTGTAGTTCTTTAAAGTATAGTTTTTAATTTTAGTCTGTTAATAAAATTTGCTATTTTTAAAAAATGAATAAATAGTACAGGAAGCCAATAATCCTATTTAAATAACCCGCAGCAACTTAATAATAAAAACAAGCAAGTTAATTTCAGTTCCTGTTGTTAGTCTTTCTATATTATCAAGCTGTTGCCATAAAATGTGAGGTAAAGGCGGAAATGGTTGTTTTAATGAGACGCACTTGATTTTTCCTGATTCATTTCATGTACGTTTCATCCATATGATACAATATCAAGATAAAATTAAATATTATACAACAAAGGGATATCAAAAGCAAACATATTTTATTTTGCTTTTTATTTTTCTCCATTGCACTTGAGACGATCAGTGAGTTGCAAATGAGGGACAGCAAAAGTATTAAGTTGTGTTGTTAGGTTACAGTTCTAATAATTTATGTCAATGGAGCCTGGTAACAAACTATTGCATGGATCCGGCTCTGTCTACATTAAAAGTGGCACAAATATATAAAGGAAACCTAAGTTGGGATTACATAACGATAAGGACCTGAAACATAAAGTGCTTAAGGTTGCATTGATTATGTCCCAAGAGATGAAAGACTAATGGTAATTCAGATGGGCACCCCTGAAAAAACATGTCAGTTTCCTGTCCAGTTCTAGCCAGATTTTTTGAAAACCTTGTAGAAAAAAAAAACCCCTGAAATTCCACACCAATCTGAGACTGTATGCAATTTGTTTTAAAGGAAATTATGTGTTTATCAAGAAAACTAGAGAGTCTTCGTCAATGACTTCATTTGTGGAGGCCTATTGGGTCGCCATGTTGGAATTCTTGTTTTTTCCTGTTTATGTTGTGCGAACTTGCATACAATCTCAGACTGGTGGGGAATTTCAGGTTTGTTTTTTGTTACAAGGTTTTCAAAACATTTGACTAGAACTGGATAGGAAACTGACATGTTTTTTCAGGGGTGCCCATTTGAATTACCATCAGCCCTTCATCTCTTGGGGCATAATCAAAGCAACTTATGAGTTTTCCTTAGAGGTTATATGAAAAAAATCATCAGTTAAGAGCCACTTATCAAATGAATAGACCTACAAAGAATGTACTTTGGCCTCATTCCTAATTGGCCAAATACAAGTTGGTATCGTAAGTCTAGGCCAAAGTGAGTTATGGACAAAGCTGTTTTCCTTAAGCATCAACAAAAACAGGATAAAAGATTTCAAGAAGAAAAGAAAGAAAGAAAGAAAAAAGAAAAGTACAGAATCTGATTGCATAACTGTAAGTTATGACTTCCATTCTCTAATTATCACCAAGCAAATTTATAAGGGAGTAGCAGGACGAGAAAGATAATTGTATATTCAGATGACATCTCATGATTTCTCAGGGCTAAGCTGCATTCTGTGTCACACTGTAATGAGACAGGTATTGTCCCTTTCTTCCATAATGATTCAGAAGCACGGAACACGTTTGTGATGAATAGGCAGCCATTGGTTTAGGACTGAAGCAATTTGGGGTATGCAACGATTTAAAATTGCCATCTAAAAATGAAATAGTCTTAAGAACAACCTTGCATCCTTTCCAAGCTATTCTGAACAATTGATTCTATATACTAGATGAAATTTTCCAGTCCTTTATGATGCTAAAGATGTCCATTTAGCTCAGACTCAATAACAAGCAGTTTGCATGTATACCAGAGTAATACTTTTACCTTCATGATTATGAAAGATTAAACAGAAATATTTGAAAAGGCATGTTTTATAAGAAGAGAATATAATTCAGAAATTCTGTAATGTATTATCCACAGTATCTGGCATAAAATAAAAAATTAGCTGACATAAGAATTAAAAAAAAACCACACATGACACTGACAATCAAGATCAAAGAGTCAGTAGAAGCCAACTAAGAGATTATCCAGAATTAGCAAACAGGCACTTCAAAATACCTATGATTAATAATGCTAAAGAAAATAGAGACAAATATGGGCAAAACCGAGCAAAGAATGAAGTATTTAAAAATGGATTAGAATATATCAAAGAGCTTACAGTACTAGCTATGATCTCCAAAACAATGTTGCATAGAAGTGGTAATAATGGTTATCTGTATCCTGCCCCTGAGCTCAGGAGTGATGTCAGATGAAAGGTTTTTTTAGCTGTACCTTCAGATCTAGGCACTAGACTATCTGTAGCTTATACTTCGGGAAAAAAAATGGTGGGGGGAGAGCCTTTAGGAAGTTTTATCATTTGTAAGTTAAACTGCTCCAAAGGGGTATAAACTTTCTCTTTTACTCAAAAAGATCCTAAAATGCTCTATCTGCTCTCCTTTCAATTATTAAGAAATGCAGTTTTCATTTCCTGATGGTCTCCTTAAATTAATCCTGACATCATCTACAAATAAATAGGAAAACAATCACTTAGACGCCTCAAAATAGATATAAAACTATATTTTTTTATTGAACTTTTGGTGTCTTAAAATGTAACAGTTGATTTCTGGTCTCACCATAGTGCCAAATATGGACCCAAGTTAGAGTTTCAGGGAGCTATTCAGAGGGACCAAATAGCAGTTTTGTTAAAATCCCTACTATGTGCCAAGCTGTTGAATTTGTCAGCAACCAGCTTGGTAATTGTGGTTAAAAACAGGGGCAGGGGGCGGGGCAGTGGCGATGCTGAGGTGTGATGCAATCTCCACCCCTCTCGACCTCAGCTTGGACTTAGAGGAAGCAGAATATCTTCCAGCCCAGACAGGAAGGAGCCCTTCTCTCACTCAAAAAAAACAATGAAACTTTTCATTTACTGCTTGCATTAGGGTCTCAAACATAGGATATCAAGCACGCAAAAAAAATTTTTTTTCACATAAAGTATTTCTGATGGCCGTTTCCCTTGTGTCGATTTCCTGTTCATTCTGATACTGCTGGCTGGGAGTAATATACTCATGGAAGATACCATGCATTTCCCCCCAAAAATGCTTTGAGCTACCTGACGTGAAACATGATGGACTATTCTTTTAACTTGAGCAGGGTGTTTATTTCCTTTGTTTTTTTCTTTTTAACACCATCACTTGCATTTCAATTTTCTAAGCAGTCAGAGGCTTCTACTAACTGATTCTCCCTTCTGGGTAAAGGTTGTCAGGGCTGTGCGACCCAGGACATAAGCTTTCTGCAAATTGTTTTGCAGGGGTACAAAAGACATGGTTTGGGTTCTCGCTTCCTGATTGCTGCAGGCATATTTTGGAGTCAGTAGGCATCTATGTACAGAAATCCTGTGGGAAGAATGTGTGTTGATGCTCTTCTGCGGGGTGGACAAATTATGGCCCAGAGGCCGCATCCAGCCAGCTGTCTGTTTTTGTACAGGAATCGTTGTTATAGTTTTAAATGGTAGAAAAAAAACAAAAGGAGAATAATGCTTTGTAACACAGGACAATTCTGTGAAATTTGAATTTCACTGTTCACAAATTATTGGAACAGAGTTGTGCACCCCCATACATGCTGTTTCTGGTGGTTTTCACACTATGAAGGCAGAGTTGAGTACCTTTATCAGAGACCTTAGGCTAAAATAGTTACTATCTGTCTCTTTATAAAGGAAGCTTACCCATTGTTATGGATTACACTCTGTGTCCCCCAAAGATGTTGAGTGCTGAAGAATATGACCTTATTTGGAAATAGGGTCTTTGCAGATGAGCCCTAAAACAGTATGTCCTTACATTTAGACACACACAGATGTACAGAGATTGCCATGTGAGGTGAAGGCAGAGATTGGAGTGACGCTTCTACAAATCAGGGGATGCCGAGTATGGCTAGCAGAGTACTGGAAGCTAAGAGAGAGGCCTGGAACATACTCTCCTTTGCAGCTCTCAGAAGGAGCCAACCCTCCCAAACCCTTGAGCTTGGCCTGCCAGCCCTCAGAACCAGGAGACAGCAAACTCCTGCTGTTTCAGCGCCCCCAGTGTGAGGTGCCTTGTCACAGAAGCTGGAGCAAATTGTACCAGCTCCTGATCTAAACGCATACGTTAGCTGATGACAGATGCTAATGCCCTTTTCACTTCACTAGGTTCTTGAGAGTGTCTGATTTCAACAAATGCTGCAGTTATTTCTTCTGATTCTTCCCCCTGTCACCTGTGGAAAGGGTGTAGGGCACGACTTGGGCCCTATCTTGGTGACAGAGATGCAGTTTTCCCCTCTGTGCACTCCCAAACTCCCCACAAGTGACATGTACTTTATTTTTCTCAATAACAAATGAATCAAGAACTGTCAGTTAGACTCCCACCTGAGCCAACTTCTCATAGCCTCCTGCTCAAAAATTACAATTTTTAAAAAGAAGCTTTCCTTTAAAAGAGAAAACAAGGATGGCTCCGTGTGGTTTTCTTTCTACCAATATTTTCGATAATATACATCAGGAGAAGTGCCCAGAATTTAGGAAAACTTTCCGTTTTTCACTTTAATACTGCAAGGAAACTAGCTCCTTTTAAGAACCTGTTAAGGAAGCTCGGTGGCTATGGCTCAACGGGCTAAGGCGCCAGCCACGTACACCTGAACTGGCGGGTTCGAATCCAGCCTGGCCCGCCAAACAACAATGAAGGCTGCAACCAAAAAATGGCCGGGCGTTGTGGCGGGCACCTGTAGTCCCAGCTACTTGGGAGGCGGAGGCAAGAGACTCGCTTGAGCCCAGGAATTGGAGGTTGCTGTGAGCTGTGATGCCATGGCACTCTATCCAGGGTGACAGCTTGAGGCT
>CAUYRH010076300.1:0-19911 GCA_963574655.1 Perodicticus potto | reverse complement strand
CGCCTGTAGTCCCAGCTACTTGGGAGGCAGAGGCAAGAGACTCGGTTGAGCCCAGGAATTGGAGGTTGCTGTGAGCTGTGATGCCACAGCACTCTATCCAGGGTGACAGCTTGAGGCTCTGTCTCAAAAAAAAAAAAAAAAGAAATACCTACTTCCCCTGCAAACTCAGTTCTCCTAAACATACAAGAAAAACAAAGTATAGGATAGAAGAAGTCTTTGGCTTTCTGTAAGATTAGCACAGGATCTGATTAGGACTTGTGATTTCTAGTCTCTGTTCTAGTGACCAATTCTTGGCTCTCTATGAACGAGCAGCTGGGACTTTGCTCTGCTTGCTAAGAAATGAGATGGTAAAGTTTGAGTTGGTGTATCTCTCAAGGGTAACTTGGTCTTATTTGAAAGGGTCAGATAGCCTGCTGGGGCCTGCTGGATAAAGGTGCAAGCCTTACTCAGCTCTTGGTGTGTTGTGTGAATAGTACAAGAGGTTGATTTCAGGGGCTATCTCGAATGAAGATAAGGCTAATACATTCATTTAGGTGGTCTGGTAAGATTTTTTTGCAAGGTTGGTTTTTGTTTTCTTGACTTTGAAATCAGGAGCCTGTAGCTCAAATGGCTAGGGCGCCAGCCACATACACTGGAGCTGGCAAGTTCGAACCCAGCCCGGGCCTGCCAAACAACAATGACAATCCCACAACCAAAAAATAGCAGAGGGGGTGGGGGGTGGGTGGCACCTGTGGCTCAAGGAGTAGTCTATGGAGTAGACCCCCATATACTGGAGGTGGCAGGTTCAAACCCGGCCCCAACCAAAAACTGCAAAAAAAAAGAAAAAGCTGGGCGTTGTGGCGGGCACCTGTAGTCCCAGCTACTTGGGAGGCTGAAGCAAGAGAATTGCTTGAGCCCTAGAGTGTGAGGTTGCTGTGAGGTGTGACGCCGTGGCACTCTACGGAGGGCAACGTAGTGAGACTCTGTCCCAAAAAAAAAAAAAAAAAGAAATTAGGATCCTTGGGGAAGGGGTTGGATTCGTCAAAAGGCACAATCATTCATTGGTTAAATACTAACCAGAACAATCAACAGTATAGCGCGCTGTGACACGGACTGTGTTACAAGCGTGAACAAAGGACTCTGGGGCTTAGTGGAAGGTGGAATTAATGGGTCCCTGGCAGTTCTGACCCGGGAGAGGGGGTGGAGGGGTAAGTGAGTTCTCCCTCTGTTAGCTCCCAGAGAGCCAGTTGTTCAGAAGAGCCCCAAACCTTCACCACCACCCCTCAGGTCTCTGGCCTTGTGACTGCTACACACACGGTCTACCCTTTGCCTTCTTCCGAGAGTGGAAGCAGCCTGAGGACCTCCCCAGAAGCTGAGCAGGATGCTGGCATCAGGCTTCCTGTATAGTGCGCAGGTTTTCTTTGTCAATTGCCCAGCCTCGAGCGTGCCTTTATTAAAGCAACACAAATAGACCAAGACAGATAGGATTCCATTCTTTGTAAGCATCGTGTGAGGGGCATCCTTTTGTTAACTCAAAATCTGCTACTTTCTCAGATAAGTAAGTCATTACTATAAATACTTTGATTGTTATGTAAGCAACTCATTCTCTTTTTCTGCCTGTAACATTTCCCTAATAATCATAGCCAGACAGAGTTCACAAATGCTAGAAAAATTCAAGCCCATACACAGGAGCGGGCAAAAGAATCTCAGTTTTACAAATAGTGTGAACTAAGAATGGTCAAGTGACAAGGTCATAGATCAGAACAATGAATCGTTAGGAACAGAAAGAAACTCCCTGGCCTTCCTGAATCCACTGATAGCTTCTGGGTCTCCTGTGCCAAAAATTGCTATATGATCTCCTTATAAGAACCAGATTTTACGGCAGAGATAGTCTTAACTTTTGTAAAGGACCAAATAGTAAATATTTTAGGCTTTGTGGGCCAGGTGGACTGGCTGCAACTATTCAGCTCCATTCCTATAATGCAAAAATAGCCACAGGCAGTGCTTAAGCAAATGGGTGTGGCTGTGTTCCAATAAAACTTTATTTATGAAAACAAATGTGGGCCACACTTTGTTTTAGAGAATTGCCTAGATTTCTAAAGTGAGAGCTGTGCCCATAATTGGCAACAGGTGTTTCATTTCTCACAGGCACAGACTGCTGCGCAGAAGATAACTGTTTACCTGGACACAACCCGTAGTGATCTATCTGTTCCCATTCTTTCTTTTTCTCTTCCTATGTCTTAGGAACTACTTAGCCTCCTCCTGTAGGTCAGATCTGATTGGGTAATGAAGTTCATTTTCCTTATTAAGCAGGAGACACGTAAGGAACATTTTTCTGTCGGTAGCAGTTTGGATCGGGTTTAATGAGCAATAATTTACACACAGTAGAATTCACCCGTAACAGGTTTCCACATAGATGTGCACAGTCATGGGACCACTCCACAATTGAGTACAGAACATTGCCATCGCTCAGAAAGGTCCCTCATTCTCCTTTTGTAGCAATCTCCTTCTCTGTCCCCAAGCCCAGGCAACCACCAACCTCATTTCCGTGTCTTTGGTTTTGCCCTTTCCCAAATTTCATATAAAGGAGATCCCAGTTTACAGCCTTCTCTGCCCAGCTTCTTCCATCCGCCTAATGCTTCTGAGATTCTTCCACGGTGATGCATATATCAGGAGTTCAGTCTTTATTATTTTTGTGTATAATTTTTTGAGCAAATTAAATTTGTGCTCTTTATATCCAAAAGTAAATGTTTGACTCTTCTTATTTTTATACAAACCCCATGAGATACATGCAAAGAATTTTTATAGGCCAGGCGTGGTGGCTCTCACCTGTAATCCTGGCACTCTTGGAGGCCAAGGTGGATGGAATGCCTTGGACTTGGGTGGTTCAAGATCAGCTTGAGCAAGACAAGAGACTCTGTCTCTACTAAAAATAGGAAAACTAGCTGAGCAGGTGCCTGTAGTCCTAGCTGCTTGGGAGGCTGAGGCATAAGGATCCCTTGAGACCAAGGGTTTGAAGTTGCTGTCAGCTATTAGATGCCACAGAAGAGTACGATTTACTCTTCCTAGGGCAACAGAGTGAGACTCTGTCTCAAAAAAGAAAAAAATACAAAAACTAGAGTTTGAGATGTAATTTAGCAATCACGGTTTATTGTAAATTATATTAAACATAATTAAATATTCAAACGTGTAATTCAGACATTGATTGCTTTTGGTGGAAGATTATAACTGTCAGATACTTGTGCTGAGCCTAGAAGGCTAAAGGGACTTTGATCAAGTGCTAAGGAAGTAGGAGGAGAGAGCTTGGGTGGATCTCACTGTGAATGGAGGCTCCTGTGAGGTGGAGAGTGGAGTGAGGTAGTCGGACAGGGTGGACGGCAGGTTGAAAAGCCTCCGGAAAGGCGCATTGATGAGTCAGTGGAGTTGATCACGAGAACAGTAGGGAACATCTGATGGCATTTTATGCAACTGAGTGGAAAGTGAGTTGTGCTAGAAGGATGATGACCTGAAAGCCAGGAATTCAAGGTTCCTGTTTCAAACCTGCTGTTTAAACTATGAGACTTTGGAGTCATCACATAAAATCCTTGAGCCTAAGTTTCCTTAGTCGAATGGCAAGTACATTTCACAGAGATGTCATGGAGATAAAAGGAGAAAAAACCATTGTGGGAAATGTTTAGAAAGTCACACATAAGGCTTTCTACAAATGTAAGAACTCAAAATGATGAGCAAAATTTAAATTGTGATAGGATAAACAAAACAGAGGGGACAGCTAATTTCAGTAGCACATTGCTAGGTTTTAAAATTAAATGTTGGGGCGGCGGCGCCTGTGGCTCAAAGGAGTAAGGCGCTGGCCCCATATGCCAGAGGTGGTAGGTTCCAACCCAGCCCTGGCCAAAAACTAAAAAAAAAAAAATAATTGATAAATAAATAAAATTAAATGTTTATGTCCCTCTGAAAATTTATTTGCTGGAACTTAATCCCAAGATGGCATTAGAAGGTGGGGCCTTTGAGGGATGTTTGGGTCGGGAGGGCTCTGCCTTCAGGAATGGGATTCATGAATGGCTGGAGGCCTTTTGCCTTTCCATCTTTTCCATTATTTGAGGACATGGGATTTGTTCCTTTTTTGCCCTCTGCTATGTGAAGCTGCAGCGAGAAAGCACCACTCCTGAGGAACGAGGCCCTCTCTAGACACTGGAGGTTCTGGCAGCTTGACCTTGGACTTCCAAGACTCTAGACCTGTAAGAAATAAATTTCTATTGTTAATAAATTACCCAGTCTATGGTATTTTGCTCTAGCAGCCCAAATGGACTAGATTACTGTGTATGAATGGAAAAGGGTTGTATTGTGCTGCGTGTGCATTGCCAATTGAGAAATAATGCAAAAGGCCGGGCCTGGTGGCTCACTCCTGTAATCCCAGCACTCAGGGAGGCTGAGGCGGGTGGATCGCTTGAGCTCAGGAGTTCAAGATCAGCCTGAGCAAGAGGGAGACCTTGTATCAACTAAAAATAGAAAAACTAGCCAGAGTCCCAGCTACTTGGGAGGCTGAGGCAAGAGGATTATTTGAGCCCCAGCGTTTGAGGTTCTGTGAGCTATGATGCCACAGCAACACAGTGAGACTCTGTCTCAAAAAAAAGAGGGAGAGAGAGAAATAACTCAACACAATGTTTAAAATTTACAATGAAACTCTATCAAACATATACCTTGATACTTCTTTGGTAATACCACTGTCACCTCAGTGGTCATCATTGTAAGCAGCAATTCGGCAAGTCCTAGATGGTACCTTCTGAATAAAGGGGGCCTTGCCTTTTCACAAACTCAGCCGGGATCAGGCATGTGCCAGGATTCACAAGCCCAAGTTCATCCCCATTCTGTGCACGGTAGCTTCTGCGTTGACTCTGATTTTTCTCTGAGTATCTTATTCTGGCTCACCAGGGCTCAGTTCCTGTATCGTGATGGAAAAACAGCTACAGGTGAAACTGTGAGCAAATAGTACTCCCTAGCAAGAAATGCAGCTTTTGGAAAAAAGAAAAACCTGTCCTCGTGTTTGCGCCTGCCACTGCAGATTTACGGCTTATTATTTCCTTGTGTCTTTTTTTATCTTCCTACTAAAGCTTGAAAATAGTCCACTTCCCTCCCCATCTGCTCACCGCATTAATTACTCTGGTCAGGAAGAACTTTTTTCAGTATAGGTCTCCTTCCTGTTCGGGGTTTTAAGTCCATTACATCCCCCAGCTGCTTTACTATTTAACTTCTTAATCTTGTTAGTATTAGGGAGTGTCCTTGGTGTCAGCTAAGCATGTCAGGGATAGAAACCAAAGTGACCCTTCGCTTCTTAGATAAAAAACACGTGTGGCAAACAGTGAAGCCCAGGTGGTAACCTTCCCGGTGGGACAGCAGGTATTTATGAATTGTCGTGTTAACCAAGATGTGTGAGCACCGCTCTGTCTGCGGTGGCCTATGTGGGGGACACTGAGGCCCAAAGCATTGATCCTACAACTGGGAAGTCTTAACTTACTTGAAAAACTGCAGTGGATTAGAAAAGATGAAATTCTGAGCCGGAATCCTTGCTTCAGCTTCTTTTTCTAGAAAATGAAGAGATTGAACCCCAGTCGGTAGTTTTCAAACAGTGTGTCTTAAAGATTCTTGGCATTTAGGCACCTGTCACAGACGGCCAAGCTGAGGCTTTCGGGGCCTCTTCAAAGCATTCTAAATCTCTCTCCTAGGTATTAGGTTTCTGTGTACAATTCCAAATAAAGGTTTCCGGAGCTAAAAGTATTGGAACGCAAGTGAACTAAATGAGTCCTATGATTTTATCCAATTCTGATTTTCTGTGAGCCTAAGACTACGACAAAATATAACATAAATAATACGTGTTAGGTTGTGTGGCATAGAATTCGGTATCAGTCATTCAACAAACACTAAGTGCCCTGCGGACTGGAGGATGACATGGCTTCTGATTATTATTATTATTACTATTTGGAGGTAAACACGTCAATGTTTATTCACATGCTTTGTTTTCTCTTTTAAGAATCAAAGAAAATGGGGACTTTACATCTTTTGCAGTTGTTTTTTTTTTTGGCCAGGGCTGAGTTTAAACCCACCACCTCCGGTATATGGGGCCAGCACCCTCCTCCTTTGAGCCTCAGGTGCCACCCTATAGCTTCTGATTATTAACAGCTGTGTTCCGGTAGGTACCTTTTTGGCTTGAATCAACATGCGTCTAGAATTTAATATTGGTAGCTGTGGGAAATATGGCAAAGTAAGAGAAAAATTGCTAACAAAGCTTCAACTAAAGACAATCCCTCATATTTCTGGTTTATTTTCCTTCGAGGCTGTTTTGTTATATGTCATGCCATTTTAATATAATTTTGAGACATACACACAAGAGTTTTTTTTTTTTTGCAGTTTTTGGCCAAGGCTGGGTTTGAACCTGCCACCTCCAGCATATGGGACCAGCACCCTACTCCTTTGAGCCACAGGTGCCACCCGACACACAAGAGTTTTATATCCTGGCTTTTAATTCAACCTTACAGCATGGATAGTTTCTTAAGACCCCCACAGACAGGGCCAGGACCTATTGTCCAGCAACATATAACAGGACATTCCACAATGCCCAGCCGGTGGTGGGTGTTTAACAAATACTCAGTAGTCAAATTACTTGTTCAATAACCATGCAAATGCCAAAAGTTATATTCCTGCCTGTTCTGTGATATTAAAATCTTGTTGCCTCCAAAGCTGACTCTAGGCCTAACCTGTGACCAGCAGTTCCTTTGCTAGGTGAATACCCGACAGAAATGCACACATTTATTCCCTGAAATACGTACTGTCGGGTGTCAGAGGAGCGATGCTAATAACAGGAAAAGTCGAAGCAACCCCCATGCCTGTCAGCATATGTGGATTCACACAGGATTCCAAAGCAGCGAGAGTGATGAGCGGCCCTCAATTACACACGAAATGCACACGCTGCTCTCTTCCTCCGGTGGGAAGTGCAGGAAAAGCCAATCTGTGCTGCTGTAAGTCAGGACAGGGAGCGTGAAAACACCCACTCACTGCAGCTGTTGGATCCCTTGATCTGGGCGCTGGTTACGTGCTGTGTCAGTTGGCAAAAACTCTTCACGCTATACTTGCAGGATAGATGTATTTTTTCGGTATCTCTGTCATACTTATATTGAACATTTTAAAAGCCCTCCAGTAGTTTTCTAGCTTCTAAACGATCTATGGACTGGTCAAGTACTGTTAGGTACTGTAAGGGTTGGATCACATTCCCCTGAAGAAAGTAGGATTGAATGTCTCGCGTCTGCTTACTAAGGCCGCCCTTCTGATGTCACGCCACACTGCTCCGGCGTAGTGCTTATCACACTCTGTTGTGATTGTATTCTTCCTTCCCCAGCCAGTCAGTTTCCTGGGGGCAGGAACATTGGTTGGTTTTTGTTGGTTTGTTTTGTTTTGTTTTTTTGGAGACAAGAGTCTCACCTTGTCGCCCCTGGTAGAGTGCCGTGGAGTCACAGCTCCCAGCAACCTCAAACTCTTGGGCTCAAGTGATCATCTTGCCTCAGCCTCCTAAGTAGCTGGGGTGACAGGTGTGCACCACAACGCCCAGCTATTTTTAGAGATAGGATCTCACTCTTGCTCAGGCTGTTCTCGAACTCCTGAGCTCAGACAACTCACCTTGCCCTCCCGGAGTGCTGGGATTACAGGCGTGAGCCACCGTGCCCGGCCTAGGATCGTTGTTTTGATCACCATTATATCCTTCACGCCCAGGAGGGACTCACTTAGCTGGGCGAATGAATGAGTAGTTGCACAGGAAGGTCTGTGAGGAGAGACCCTGGCTCACCCTTTTGCTCCTGTCGGCCTCAGTACTGTCCTGTGCTCCAGGTGGTCGATCTGGCATTTCATTTATGTTGTTCTGCCAAGTTGATGCCCTCTTCCTGAGTTTGCGCACATTTTATCAGGCGAAAAACCAAAGATAAGGATTATACTCTGAATCATATTTTAAAAAGTGCTATAAGAACTGGGTGGCGCCTGTGGCTCATCGAGTAGGGCGTCAGCCCCATATACCAAAGGTGGCGGGTTCAAACCCGGCCTCGGCCAACCTGCAAAACAGAAAAACAGCCGGGCGTTGTGGTGGGCGCCTGTAGTCCCAGCTACTCGGGAGGCTGAGGCAAGAGAATCGCCTAAGTCCAGGAGTTGGAGGTTGCTGTGAGCTGTGACACCACGGCACTCTACGGACGGTAGAGACTCTGTCTCTAGAAAAAAAAAGTGCTATAAGAACTATATTTAGAATCATATTTGTGTCAGACCAATACTCTACCCTTTTCTTTAGCAATCTTTTACTTCTTGAATCAGATCATACACTGATTACTTTTTTCTTTTTTATTAAATCATAGCCGTGTACATTAATGCAATCATGGGGTACTATGTGCTGGCTTCACACACAATCCAGAATATCTTCATCAAACTGGTTAAGATAGCCTTCATGGCATTTTCTTAGTTACTGTGTTAAGACCTTTATATTCTGCATTCAGTAAGTTTCACCTGTACCCTTCTAAAATGCACCGTAGGTGTGGTCCCACCAATTACCCTCCCTCCATCCATCCTCCCCCCTCCCCTCCCTTGCCCCTTTCCCCATAATCTTGTGCTATAATTGGGTTATAGCCTTCATATAAAAGCTACAGATTAGTTTCATAGTAGGCTTGAGTGTGTTGGATACTTTTCCTTCCATTCTTGAGATCCTTTGCTAAGAAGCATATGTTCCAGCAGACCATACATTAATTATACATAACTGAGTTATATTATGTGCTTTTGTACTGGTAATGTATAACTAGTACAGTCCCTAACTACAGTTAACCTAAAATCTACATTAAAACATAGAGAAAAAAAGAAACAAGGAGAAAAAAATGAATAGAATATACACATGGAAAAAATAATCAGTAAATAATAATATCGCATGATGGGTTAACATCTCGAAAGAGGCCCTGCCAGAGGGACTTTACCTAACAAATGCAATCAGTGTAATCTCGTTCTTTTTACCTTCAATGAATCCCCAACAATAGACAAACAAGCAAGCAAGCAAACAAACAAACAAAAACAGGCCCTGCCAAGCCTCCACATAAGCTACACAAATGACAATAACAAATTCACTTAAAGTTAAGGTTAAGTGCCAAACTGTTTTCTATAAATAATAATATATAGGGCAGCTCCTATGGCTCAGAGAGTAGGGTGTCGGCCCCATATACCTAGGGTGGTGGGTTCAAACCCGGCCCCGGCCAACTTGCATCAATAAAAAAAAATAGCCAGGCGTTGTGGCGGGCACCTGTCCCAGCTACTCGGGAGGCTGAGGCACAAGAATGGCCTAAGCCCAGGAGTTGGAGGTTGCTGTGAGCTGTGATGCCACAGCACTCTACTGAGGGCAACAAAATAAGACTCTGTCTATTAAAAAAAAAATAATATATAATGGAATACTAATTGTATGCTACACAAGTTGGATGAATAAAGAACTAGCAGGAGGAATGAAAATGGCCAATAAGCAAAATTAGCAATGAAAGATACTCAAGTTCATTAACAGATAAATGACTGTAAATTAAAACAAGTCTGAACATTTTCACCTACAAATCAGCAGCTGGTTTGTATGGGCAAATTATAGCATAGTGTAGAGAAATACAATCTCTTAACCATTAGCATCTTTCTGGAGTAAAAATCGCCATTGTATCAAAGGTGTGAAAATCTGGCTATTCTTTGACCCAGTGTTTTAGGTGTTCAGACTTTATATTTAAGAAATTTAAATTGAGGCTCGGCGCCTGTGGCTTAAGCGGCTAAGGCGCAAGCCACATACACCTGAGCTGGCGAGTTCGAATCTAGCCCTGGCTCGCCAAACAACAATGACGGCTGCAACCAAAAAATAGCCGGGCGTTATGGTAGGTGCCTGTAGTCCCAGCTACTTGGGGGGAGGAAGCAGGAGACTCGCCTGAGCCCAGGAGTTGGAGGTTGCTGTGAGCTGTGATGCCACGGCACTCTACCCAGGGTGACAGCTTGAGGCTCTGTCTCAAAAAAAAAAAAAAGAACCTTAAATTGATATTCCAATGTTTAGTTCACTAAAGAATATTTATTGAATATATGCTTTATATTATAAAGAAATAATTACAGTATTAACACGTAATGGTATTAACACAGTTATAACAAATTTCATGGGGAAACATGAAAAGCAACCCGACCCATCAATAGGGACATAGGTGAAGTAACCCTCCTTCCTGCCCCTTCTCCATTCCCCTTCCTGCTCCCCCAGCCATCTCTAGTCCACCACTAATGTGCTTTCTGTCACTACAGATTAGTTTACATTTTCTAGAATTTTACATACTGGAATCACATAATAAACTCAGTCGAAAACAATAAAAATGATACTCTTATAAAAAGGGAAAATAGTGAAAGTCTGGAGATGAATGATTAAAGAGTCAAGATTTGATGGGGTGTAGAAAAAGGCAGAGACGAAGGTCAGCACAAGGGTTACAGCCCTAGTCGTACCAGCATTAGGAAATGGCACGAGTATTGATTAATTGGTTTTCATATGAGAATTATATATGCTGTGACTTCAAGTGGAAATGTTTCAGTAAACAACTGGAACGTAGGTAGATGATTGAAGCTGAAAATGTAGAATTAGAAATTAGGATAGTGGAACTGTTACAGCTAAGGGAACTCTAATTTCCTCCTAAATACAAATAGGAAATTAAGGAAGATTAGAACCTCTGCTCCACCCTCCAACCTAATTCATAGGGTCGAGTCCTACTGTGTGTAAGGGCTTGCTGTCAATATCATTGCCACTTATATATGAATTATGATATGGTAGACTTTAAAATGTGTGCCAACAGTGGAATTTTTTTTTTTTTTTGAGACAGAGTCTCACTGTGTCGTCCTCAGTAGAGTGCTGTGCCCATCACAGCTCACAGCAACCTCCAACTCTTGGGCTTAAGCATTTGTCTTGCCTCAGCCTCCCAAGTAGCTGGGACTGCAAGCACCTGCCACAACGCTTGGCTTGTTACAGTTGTCATGTTGCTTAGCTGCGCGGGCCAAGTTTGAACCCACCAGCCTTGGTGCATGTGGCTGGCACCGCAACCACTGTACTACAGGCGCTGAGCCCAGACTGGAGTTTAAAAGAAATAAAATGCCTTACCTAGTTAATAACATTGTATTAAGTCCTTTAAAAGACACAGTGGAAGTAGGGGAAGATATTGTAAAAGCTCCTATTAACTCTTATCTGCCTAAATCCCATAAGCAATAAATCTTGGGGCATTTGTCAAGTCAAATCTTTCATCAAAAAGAGATAAGATATCTAAAGCTGGAGCCACCTCAATTTGCATAAATACACTTCAGTATTCTGTTTAGGAACAGTGGAGTATATTAGAGAACTCAGAAACTTTCATTTTGTGGGATGTCTACTGAAAGATTATTGTAGAGGTTATTTTTATTTCCTTGGAGGAAAAAGAAAGAGATTAGCATAATCAGCAGTGCTACAGACTCATTAACTCTCTACCACTGAGGCTAAGTTCTTTGAATAGTGGAATTGCTCTCTTTGAACAAAGGTATCAGAGAAACCACTTGGCTAGAAATCACAGCCACACAAGTGTACAGTCCCTCAGGAGAGGGGCAGTCAAGGTCTAATTGAAGGTTGTACATTAGGTACTCAAGGTAGAAAGGAAGATTCTGTCTAGATTAGTTTGTTCATCCAATGCCACACCCACGTATGCTAATCATTGACAGTAGATTCAGCTTTTAAAACAAAGGTCTAAGCAACCACAAAGAGAAAAAAACGGGCAGTGCTTGTGGCTCATTGAGTAGGGCGCCGGCCCCATACACCAAGGGTGGTGGGTTTGAACCCGGCTCCTGCCAAACTGCGACAAATACTCGGGAGGTTGCTGTGAGCTATGACGCCACGGCACTCTACTGAGGGTGACAAGAGAGAGACTCTGTCTCGAAAAAAAAAAGAAAGAGAAAAAACAGATAGATTTGATCTCAGACAATTTAAAACTTTTCTTTTTTTTTAAGTAGAGATGGAATCTCGCTCTTGCTCAGGCTCGTCTCAAACTCCTGAGCTCGGGTGATCCGCTCCCCTTGGCCTCTGACAATTTAAAACTTTTGTGTCGCAAAATATGTCATGAGAAATGTTAAAAGACAAACAAAAAAAAATGCTTTGCTACAGATAAATGTATTAAATATATGTTCTAAAATATATAATTAAAAATGCGTAACATTAAGACCTTTTGCTGCCTATCAGAAAGAGAACGAGAGAATGTGTTTTCCGTGATGTTTCAGGGAAATCTCACACATCACTGTTTGGAATATGAATTTCTATAACCCTTTTGGAAAGTCATATAGCAGTATTTCTTAAAATTTAAATTCACACTAACCCAGCAAACCCCATTCTTTGGAATTTAAACTACAGAAATAAATAAAAGCATCAGAGCATGGATATGTATGAACACAAATCCTTATTTTAGAATTTTTTTGTACTGATGTGAAAGAAAAAAATGGAACTGGAATAGTCATTAATTAATTAATAGAGGGAAAGGTTGAAAGAATGAGTTAAATCCCAATCTGTGACCTGGAGGGGTGTCCATGATAAGGATATCTATGACATGTATTAGAAAATGAAGAGAGCGGCTCCTGTGGCTCAGTGAGTAGGGCGCCCGCCCCATATACCAAGGGTGGCCAGTTCGAACCTGGCCCCAGCCAAACTGCAACAAAAAAATAGCCAGGCGTTGTGGCAGGCGCCTGTAGTCCCAGATACTCGGGAGGCTGAGATGAGAGAATCGCTTAAGCCCAAGAGTTGGAGGTTGCTGTGATCTGTGACGCCACAGCACTCTACTGAGGGCAACAAAATAAGACTTTGTCTATTAAAAAAAAAAAAAAATGAAGAAAGCAAATTACAGAGTAATTTGTGGATTATAATTCCTTTCTGTTGAAAAGAAAAACAGCTAATATACACTTAAATAAATAATGTAAAGGGAGCCAAGCATGAACCAGTGATGAGTATGAAGAATCTAGTTTTTTGTAGATTAGTTCCATTTATATGCACATAAGTTTCTATAAAAATTAGTAAGAAAGGCTCGTCGCCTGTGGCTCAAGTGGCTAAGGCGCCAGCCACATACACCTGAGCTGGCAGGTTCGAATCCAGCCCGGTGCCCGCCAAACAAAAATGACGGCTGCAACAAAAAATAGCTGGGCGTTGTGGCAGGTGCCTGTAATCCCAGCTACTTGGGAGGTGGAGGGTGGAGATTCACTTGAGCCCAGGAGTTGGAGGTTACTGTGAACTGTGATGCCACGGTACTCTACTCAAAAAAAAAAAAAAAAAAAAATTAGTATGAAAAATGGATCTTAGGCACGAAGGATTAGATTGATAATAATTTTTGATTCATGACTCTGTATCAAGTCAGTAAATTCAACTTTACAACATCATTTTCTTGTGTGGATGTCTAGTATTGATTATTTGAATATAAAATACAATAGAAACTGCCATTGACTCCACAAGTGACTGTAACAAAGTGTTCAGCATACAGAGGCGGTCACCATAAGGAACTAGGCCTATTTTACTGATACGTACATGCAGTGTGTGTCTGATCTATGAAATTAGGCCCACTTAAGGAGGTGGTCAAGGTCAGAGGGTGGCCGGCTGTGTATGTATAGATATAGAAGATAGGTATAGATACAGGTGTCTTTTATCTTAGCAATATATATTTTATATATTATAACTTATACATATAAATTACATATTCTAAATATACAAATATATGTATTTTATATATAAACATATGTATTGTGTATATAATATATAATGTTCTGGTAATGTAGCGCTTTATAACAGACTATCCCAGAATGATTTAGTATCTATTTCTCTATCCATCAATCTGTTCAGATATAGATACCTTTTAAGCCAGGAGTATATACAGTTTTCTAGTTTTCCAGTGCTACCCAACTAACTACGCTAAAACCTGACATTTAGACAACGACATCATTTTACTCATGAGTCTGCAGTATCCAGGGCTCAGGTAAGCTGACTGATTTCTATTCCATTTGACATTGGCTGGGGAGCATGAAAGGCTGAAGGCGGCCATCTTCTGAAGGCTCTTTCACACACACGCGTCGTTCAGGGCCAGGAAGTTTCAGCTGGCTGGGGCCTGGGGCAGCTGGCACTTCTCCGGCATCTTTCTCTACGTGTGCTCTTGCTAGTAAGTTGACTTCAGGGTAGTTGGACTTCTCGCAGGGTCACTTAGGGCTTCAAAACCTTGTCTCCCCGGAGAGCCCCAGATGAAGCATTGATGCCTTTCCTAACTCAGCCTTGGCAACCAGGCCACATCACTTCCATGGTGGCCACAGGCCCAGCCGGGCTGAGCAGGACACATAGCCGCCCACCTGTCAGTGGAGGAGCATCGACAGCTCATTGGAAGAAGAGCATGGGGAGGCTGGAGTAGCTTGGCCACTTTGGGATAGTACAATCTGCCATCTATGTTCTTACTTGTTTTTGGTTATTTTTGAGACAGAGCCTCAAGCTGTCACCCTGGATAAAGTGCCGTGACATCACAGCTCACAGCAACCTCCAATTCCTGGGCTCAAGCGAGTCTCCTGCTTCCACCTCCCAAGTAGCTGGGACTACAGGCGCCCGCCACAACGCCCAGCCATTTTTTTGGTTGTAGCCATGATTGTTGTTTGGCAGGCCCGGGCTGGATTCGAACCCGCCAGCTCAGGTGTACGTGGCTGGCGCCTTAGCCCGTTGAGCCACAGAAGCCGAGCCTGTTTTTTTATTTTATATTTTTTTGAGATAGAGTCTCACTCTGTCACCCTGGACAGAATGCCATGGCATCATAGTTCACAGCAACCTTAAACTCTTAGGCTCAAGTGATTCTCTTGCCTCAGCCTCCTGAGTAGCTGAGACTACAGGTGCCCACCTCGTTTTTTATTATTTATTTATTTATTTCTGTTTTTAGTGGAGTCGAGATCTCGCTCTTGCTCAGCCTGGTCTTGAACTCCTGAGCTCGAGCAATCTACCCGCCTCAGCCTCCCAGAGTGCTAGACTACAGGCGTGAGCTACTATACCTGGCCTTTTTAGGACTTTTGATATGTATTGCCAAATAGCCACTCCAAACATTGTACAGTGATGAAAATGACTTTTCCCAAAACTGCTAAAGAAGGATATTATTATTCTTTTCCATGTTTGCAGATTTGATTTTTTTTTTTAATGATGGTGTCTCATTTGTTAAATTTGCTTAGTTTTCATTGCTGCCAAAGTTAAAAATATCTCTATTTTTGTATTGGCCATTTGCATTTCTTTTGTGAGCTGCCTGTTCACATCCTTTGCAGAAACAATAAGATGGTCGTGGCATCTGAAATTTTTAACTAGAGTTTTAGAAATCAATTAGTTGAAACCCCCTCCTTTTCCTTTTGGGGAAACAGAGTCACACAGACCCTCAAGTTCAAAGCTCTCTAACCTCATGCAAAGCTTACTTACGTTCCATTTGCACACTTGGAATTGCAAGCAAATGGTTTGTATGTATGTGGCAATGATTAAAAGTAATTTGCCATTTGGAGCTGTGGTAACAGGAAAATCTTGTCCGGTAGAAATCTTGTAAAAGGAACCCTGTTTCTTTAAAGGTGGTTTGCCTATATAACCGCTCTTAGAAAAGGGTTCCGTGCCGCTCCGGGGTGCATCACTGACGAATTAATAACAACCTTCTTTGATTCAACCCCCTCTAGGGTGAGTCCTGCACCGTCTTGAGCACTGGATCTACCCCGGGAGGCAAGACAGACTCTTGCCCTCGTGGAGATTTCTCTCTGTTGTTAGAGATGGATATTAAATAAATAGTCACAAAAACAAATGTGAAATTGCAAGTGCAGTGGGCGCTGTGAAGGGAAAGTGCAGGGTCCATGAGGACCCCAGGCAGGGGCTATTTAAATGTCATTGAGAAAATGACTTTTCAGCTGAGTCCTGAAAGCCGAGGGGGAGATATCTAGGCCAGAGTTAGGGGAGAAATCTTCAATGAGGAGGCAAGGGTCCAAAAAAAGATCGGGGCTTGGTGTGTTTGAGAGATTGAAAAGAAACTAGCGTGACCTGAGGGTGTGAGGCTGGACAATGCTGGAGAGGCCGGAGCAGGTGAGCTGGTCATGGAGATTCCCAGACCTTTCCTTTCCTTCCTGTTAAAAGATCCCCTTGGCTGCTGAGCGGGGGCAGGGCTGGAGGTTACCCTGTAAGTGGACTGCAGGCATCCAAAGAGGAGAGTGTCTCTGACCAGGGTGCTGACAGCGAATAGACAAAGATGTGGACAAATGTCTTACGGCAGGGACCACAGGACTTGGCTTGCATGGCTGTGATTCACACGTACTACAAGATACTGGAGTGCGTAGCCTTTATTGACAAGTGCTGTGGAGGAGGAAAGATTTCGTTTCTCACCCATCACTAGGTTCGTGGCATAGACCCCTGTAACAGAAAAGAAATTAACAAGCAAAAAGGATGCAAATGTATTTAATACAAGTTTTACCTGACATGAGAGCCTGCACATCTGAACGTGAAGACCTAAAGAAACAGGGAACCGTATATTTTTCTGCTAAGTTTCATGAAGCGTCACGGGGAAATGTGATTGGAGGACAGAAGTATGACGTAATGGTAATGATTGGAGGACAGACGTATGATGTAATGGTAATATGATTGGAGGACAGACGTATGACGTAATGGTAATAAACTGCGGGAACTCACAGCAAGGCCTGTTTGTTCAGGTTCTTCTCTGTGACCCCTGTGTCTTCAGAGCTAAGGATGTTCCCTTTCTCCAGGTCTAGAGAGGGTTCCTCTCCAATCAGGATCTTGCTTCAGAAGAGGAAAGCAGGGCGGTGCCTGTGGGTCAAGGAGTAAGGCGCTGGTCCCATATACCGGAGGTGGTGGGTTCAAACCCAGCCCCGGCCAAAAAAAAAAAACAAAAACAAAACTTCAGAAGAGGGAAAGCAAGGGGAAGGTGAGAGCGACCTGCCTGCTTCTCCCATTTTCCCAAATGCCAGGCTGCCATCTTTGGGGTTCATGTCCTGAACTCCATCAGTGTCCCCTTCTCAATTATCCCTAGCACGTCAAGGTGACTTAAGTGTGGGTGGGCGTGGTGGCTCATACCTGTAATCCTAGCACTCGGGAGGCTGAAGTGGGGGATTGCTTGAGCTCACCAATTGGAGACCAGCCTGAGCAAGAGTGAGAACACAGCTCCACTAAAAATAAAAAAATTAACCAGGCATTGTGGCGGGTGCCTGTAGTCCCAGCTCCTTGGGAAGCTGAGACAAGAGGATTGCTCAAACCTAAGAGTTTGAGATTGCTGCAATCTGTGATGCCACAGGGGAAAAAAAAGTGACTTCATTGGGGCCACATGGTGCTGAGATCTTCGCTTGTGCATGAAGCATGGTTTTCTTTTCTTTTTTTTTTTTTGAGACAGAGCCTCAAGCTTTTGCCCTGGGCAGAGTGCTGTGGCATCACAGCTCACAGCAACCTCCAACTCCTGGGCTCAAGTGATTCTCCTGCCTCCGCCTCCCAAGTAGCTGGGACCACAGGCTTTGGCCACAACGCCCATTTGCAGTCGTCATTGTTGTTTGGCGGGCCTGGGCTGGATTTGAACTCTCCAGTTCAGGTTTATGTGGCTGGTGCCTTAGCCGCTTGAGCCACAGGCGCTGAGCCTGAAGCATGGTTTTCTAATGTGCACTCCTGCAGGCAGAGAAGAACTGCCTCTGCCACATGGCTGCCTCCTGGTGGGCCTCTCATCATTCCTTGAAACTGAGGAAAAATGAGGTGAAACTGATGGAGGCTGAGGTTTCTCAGCAGAACAGAGTTGAATGGGGCTGGAGCAGGTGGAGGGAAATGGGAAAGACACGCAGGTCTTCTGCTTTTTTTTTTTTGAGTCAGAGCCTCAAGCTGTCACCCTGGATAGAGTGCTGTGGCATCACAGCTCACAGCAACCTCCAATTCCTGGGCTCAAGCGAGCCTCTTCCCTCCGCCTCCCAAGTAGCTGGGACTATAGGCACCTGCCACAACACCCGGCCATTTTTTGGTTGCAGCCGTCATTGTTGTTTGGCGGGTCCGGGCTGGATTCGAACCCGCCACCTCAGGTGTACGTGGCTGGCGCCTTAGCCCGTTGAGCTACAGGCGCCGAGCCAAGACCCTTATTTTTAATAAGTTGATTCGGATTCTCTGAACATACTGAGAACCTGCCACGTACCCAGCACTGTGGGGAACCAGCATTATTCTGTTTGTCCCTCACCAGGCCGTGTCATTGTGCTCCATTTACAGATGTGGAAACTGACCTTTAGGGTAAAATGTCCACGTCTACTCTGTCATCCAAGAAAGATACAGAGCGCCATTACAATCTCCCTTGTTACGATCTCCCTTTCCTGGTACTTGCAGCCTCCCCTTTCCTCCGATCCCTCGCGCTCTTCTTTTCCAACTTGGGCCTGGCAGAATGGCTCTGGCCAAGAAGGGCTGATCTGTCATCAACGAGGTGGTGACTCGAGAATACGCCGTCGACATTCACAAGCGCATCCATGGAGGGGGCTTCAAGAAGCAAGCCTCTCGGGCACTCAAAGAGATCCGGAAATTTGCCACGGAAAAGATGGGGACTCCAGATGTGTGCATTGATACCAGGCTCAACAAAGCCGTCTGGGCCAAAGGCATAAGGAATGTTCCAGACCGTATCCGTGTGCGGTTGTCCAGATAATATAATGAAGATGAAGAGTCACCAAACAAGCTCTGTATTTTGGTTACTTATGTTACCGCTTTAAAAATCTACAGTCAGTGCAGATGAGAACTCACTGGTGATTGTCAAACACATCAAATAAAGTTATAAAACAAACAAACAAAATCTCACTTCCCTCCAAGTTTAGCTAAAATGAGCAATGGCCTAAATGTCACCTAAATGTGTTTCATAAGCAGGACTGAACCTGGAGTGAATTCAGGTCAGCTTTTCTCCTTAAAAAAAGAACTGTCCAGGGTGGCGCCTGTGGCTCAAAGGAGTAGGGCGCCAGCCCCATATGTCGGAGGTGGTCGGTTCAAACCCGACCCCCACCAAAAACTGCAAAAAAAAAAAAAAAGTGTCCAAATCTAGAACATAGGATAGATATTGTCAAATTAAATAAAACTTTATAAAGACAAAATCAGCCACCATCAGAGTTGAGTGGCATTTAGCTAAAAATCTCCTGGGACTCTGCCCCACCCTGCCCCGGGTGCCTGTGTACCACCACCAGACTAACCTGCAAGGCTTTATCTTACAATTACCTCAAAACTTAGAGACTTTTGGAATAGGAAAACTTTAAAAAGTACAAGTAGACATCGGCTCTATTGGAAGTTTGCGTGTGAAATGAACCAGATGGAAGTCGTGAGAAATTATTAAACCTCTGACAAGGTTTTTCATAGGACTTTTAAAAGGCAATTAAACTCCAGATATTTTCATTTCATTTATTCTTTATTATTCATCCCTCTTAGATGCTGTAGGCCCATCCTAGGCACTGAGAATAAAGTGCTATAAGACGTAATATTCATTTATTAAATATGGATTCCTTCCTTATTTCAGAAGGCGCGTGGAATGGTTTCTAATAAATGACATCATTTCCCACCTCGTGAAGTGGAGAGACGGATGAGAACGTAGACAGTGCCCTGCTAGATACGCCCAAAGGGAACAGCACACGAGGACCGGGGAGGGGCCTCCGGACATACCCTGGGGCTGGGAGAGGGGGTGCCCCCACAGATACTCCCTGGACGAACAAACACACAAACCCGACTTTGCAGTGTTTTTTTTTTTTTTTTTGAGACAGAGCCTCAAGCTGTCACCCTGGATAGAGTGCTGTGACATCACAGCTCACAGCAACCTCCAATTCCTGGGCTCAAGCGAGTCTCCTGTCTCCGCCTCCCGAGTAGCTGGGACTACAGGC
>CAUYRH010076299.1:0-29898 GCA_963574655.1 Perodicticus potto | reverse complement strand
CGGGTGTTGTGGCGGGCGCCTTTAGTCCCAGCTACTTGGGAGGCGGAGGCAGGAGACTCACTTGAGCCCAGGAATTGGAGGTTGCTGTGAGCTGTGATGCCACAGCACTCTATCCAGGGTGACAGCTTGAGGCTCTGTCTCAAAAAAAAACCCAAAAAACAAACCATATGATTTTCATTAAATTAGAAATTAGAAAACACTGCATCCTATACTTAATCCTGGGGATTTTAGTGACCAGGGATAACTAGCACCTTTATTCTTTTGGAGGGAGGGAAGTGTTACAGCTTCCTGTCTCCTGTTGCTTGGGACTCTCAGAAGGGCTTACCTATTAACCCAGATAAGTAAACAACATACACCTATCATATTTTGGGGGAGTTTACTAAGAGGGAGATGAGCTTTCCTGAGCATTCGTCTAGAATGAGGCCCTATATTTTCTTGAGTATTCCCTCAAAAATCCTTTAAACACACTTGTATGAGGGAGGTTCTTACATTGAACATGGCTTAAGGACCACCATCACAAATCTTTTTTCCATGATCCACTATCTGAGCCTTAATGAGTGATCATCTGGCCAGTAACCATGAAGTATATACTTCTGTGTTTTTTCTAATTGGGGAGAAATTGCTAGACACACACAGACAGGTCAGGTATGACTTGACTTGGCACAATTTACTTGTTCCTTCTGAGCATCATGATGGACTTATGGCTTCTCAAGATGCAACTGGTTCCATTTATTGTAATCTAGGGTCATTTTCAGATGTTTTGCACAGTATTCTTGTTTTAGCACAACAACATATTATAGACCAGTATTCATTTTTCCTACTATAAATATGTAAGCAGATTATTACCAAATAATCCTGGCTCATGTTAGTGGGCAATACTATTTGGAAAAGGCCAACAGGCAAGATAGAAGGGCTGCGATTCTTCTTCAAAATGAGGGTTATGAAGTATTTACAAAATAGGCCAGGCATGGTGGCTTACGCCTGTAATCTTAGCACTTTGGGAGGCTGAAATAGGTGGACTGCTTGAGCTTCTTCCAGACCACCCTGAGCAAGAGTTAGACTCTGTCTCTACTAAAAGTAAACAAAACTAGCCATGCATGGTGGCAGGCTCTTATAGTCTCAGCTACTCGGGAGGCTGAGGCAAGACTGCTTGAGCCCAAGAGTTTGAGGTTGCTGTGAGCTATGATGCCATGGCACTCTACCCAGGTGACAGAGGGAGACTCTAAAAAACCAAAAAAACTTACAAAATATTCCCTACATGTTTGCCACCTCTAAGACTTTATAATAAATACTTTTTGAATAAAGGTACATTTAGCCCCTATGTATGGCAACTTTATGTGCAACTTTTGGGACACACTGCATAATCAATAAAAGAAAAAACGCACAACTGTAAATGTGTAATTTTATGAAGTATTTCAAAGTGAACAAGTGTTCAATAAATAGAACATTAGGCCAGGTGGGGTGGCTCATACCTGTAATCCTAGCACTCTGGGAGGCTGAGGTGACTGGATTGCCTGAGCTTAGGTTTGAGACCAGTCAGAGCCAGAGCAAGACCTCATCTCTAAAAATAGCCAGGCACTGTGGCAGGTGCCTGTAGTCCCAGCTACTTGGGAAGCTGAGGCAAGAAAATCACTTGAGTCCAAGAGTTAGAGGTTGCTATGAGCTGTGAAGCCACGGCACTCTACCGAGGGTGACAAAGTGAGACTTCATCTCAAAAAAAAAGAACATTCCCAAAACATTCACAAGTCCCTTTATTACACACTCTTGATCACTACTCCCTATCAACATTCACAGAAGTATCATTAATTCTAACACTATAGGTAAAATTTGACTACTTTTGAATTTTATGTAAGTGGAATCATACAGTAGATAATATTTCTTATCTATCTTTATTCATTTTACATTATGTTTGTGAGATTCATCCATTCTGCTGCATGCAATACAAGCATTTCATTCTTTTTTGTTTGTTTGTTTGAGACAGTCTCTCTCTGTCATCCAAGGTAGAGTGCAGTGGTGTCATCATAGTTCACTGCAACCTCAAACTCCTGGGCTCAAGGAATCCTCCTGCCTCAGCCTCCTGAGTAGCTGGGACCATAGGCATGAGCCAAAACCCTCAGCTAATTTTTCTACTTTTTATAGGGACCCGGTCTCTTTCTTGCTCATGTTGTATTTTTATTGCAGTACAGTATTCTATCATATGCATATCAACATAAAAGTTTATCCATTATACTAATCATAGGCATTTCAATCATTTTCTTTCTTTTTCTTGGATTAATATAAAGAAACGTAGATTAGGTTACTTGTTTGCAAGTGTTAGAAAAAGTTCTAGTTTATTTCTAGTCTTCCCTCAAGAGATATGCCATGTACCCCTATGTTGCATCCGTTAGGTTGGAGCTTACTAAGCATGAATTATTTTCATTTTTTGGTTGGTAAAATAATGCTGCTATGTTTCTTATACATAATATTTTTGTGTACATATTCTTTGTATTAAGCCTATCTAGAAATGGAAATAAAAGGATATATATATGCTTTAGCAATCACAAAATTTCAAAAATGTAAGTGTTATGACAATTAGAGTTTCTCCATTTGAATTATAATTCAACTGAACTTAAAAGTCTCATATGGGAGATTTTACCTTTATTTTCAACTTCATATTTGTCATATTTTGCTGTCAAGGTTATGTTCAAATCATAAAATGAGGTGGCACATGTTTGATTATTTTCTGAAAGACTTTGTGGAATATCATGCTATTATATTTTGAATAATTAGCCAGTTAACATCTCAGTCTAGCATTTTTATGTGGAAAGTTTTTTAATAATACTTAATAGATAAAGATATAAAACTTTTTCCAGAAATTTGTTCATTTCACCTAAATTTCCTAATATATAAGCATAAGTTGTTCAAATTATTCTCTTATTTTAGTGTCTGTGAGATCTCTATGATGTCTTCTTCTATTTTGGATAATAGCAATTTGTACCTTCTTTTCTTTTCCTAAGAATTCTTATTGGAGATTTATCAGTTTTGCTTTGTTTTGTTTTCATTTTGTTGTCCTTGGTACAGTGCCGTAGCATCATAGCTCACTGTAATCTCCAACTCTTGGGCTCATGCAATCCTCTTGCCTCAGTTTTTCTATTTTTATTAGAGATGGGGTTTTGCTTTTGCACAGGCTGGTCTGGAACCTTTGAGCTCAAGCAATAAACCTGCCTGGGCCTCCCATAGTGTTACGATGACAGGTGTGAGCCATCGCACCTGGCCACTTATGTCCTATTTTATTAACTTCTACTTTAGCCTTTATTCCAGGTTTTATTTTCCTTGAATTTATCTTTATTTATTTATTTTCCTAACATCTTTTTTTTTTTTGAGACAGAGCCTCAAGCCGTCACCCTGGGTATAGTGCCATGGCATCACAGCTCACAGCAACCCGCAATTCCTGGACTCAAGCGAGTCTCCTGCCTCTGCCTCCCAAGCAGCTGGGACTACAGGCGCCCGCCACAACGCCTGGCCATTTTTTGGTTGCCATCATTGTTGTTTGGCGGCCCGGGCTGGATTCGAACCCGCCAGCTCAGGTGTACGTGGCTGGCGCCTTAGCCGGTTGAGCCACAGGCACCCAGCCATATTTTCCTAACATCTTAAAATAGATTTTTTGATTACTGTTGGTTTTCTTTTTTGGTTATAATATATCCAAATAAGGGTCTAAATTTTACTCTGGGCACAGCTTTCAGTGCATCCCACAAGTTTTCATATGTCTTACTATTATCATTAACTTCAAAATATTTTCTAATTTCCACTATAGTTTATTCTTTTATGCAAGGGTATTTGAGAAATATATGGCTTAATTTCCAAAGGCATAGACCTGATCTTTTTTAGACCTTTGTACTGTGTCCCATATGGCTCTTAAGCTCTTTTCCGTACTTTCCATCTTCATTTCTGTCTGCACTTAAGAATAGATCTATTCTTCTACACTATTCCCAAATATGCCAGATAAAATGTAGATTGTTTTATAGTCTTCTGAACTTCACTATTTTTAACTTAACAAAATATCCTAGTAACCACTCCAATAGTATAGAGTGATATTTTTAATAGCTTACTATGTTTCACAATTGTGGGATGTACTATAGTTTAGTCAACCATTCTTTCTTGATAGATATTTGGATTATTTCTAGTCTGACACTATTAAAAATAGGATTATAATAAATAGCCTTGTGTATGAATCACTCTGCATTCTTTCCAATTAAATTTTGGGACATACTCTCAGAAATAAAAATGTTGCTGAAATGGTAAATGTATTTGGTACAATAAGCTAATGCCAAATTCCTGTCCACAAGATAATCTGTATTCCTGTAAATAGTGGTAAGAATGTCTGATTCTTCACAGTCGCAACAACAGTTAGAAACTTTGGATTTTTGCCAATTTGATGAGTAAAAAATTGTATATTAGTGAATTATTAATTCTCTGCTTTTTATCATGAGTAACTTGGAGCATTTATTCTTTTATTTAAAAGCATTTTGCTAGGGGTGGGCATGGTGGCTCATACCTGTAATCCTAGCACTCTGGCAGGCCCAGGTGGGTGGATTGCCTGGGCCCATGAGTTCTAGACCACCCAGAGCAAGAGTGAGAACCCCCATCTCTAAAAATAGCCAGGCATTGTGGTGGGTACCTGTAGTCCCAGTTAATCGGGAGGCTGAGGCAAGAAGATTGCTCAAGCCCAAGAGTTTGAGGTTGCTGTGCTATGCACTAAGATGCCACAATACTCTACCAAGGGTAACAAAGTAAGACTCTGTCTCAAAAAAAATAATAATTAATAAACGTCTAACTTAGGTATTGAGACTTTATGACTCAAAATGCAAATGTGATAAAAGATTGATACATTTGATAAATAAAAATTAAAAACTATGATACAGCAAAAAACCACCATAAGTAAAATCCAAAGACAAATGACAAACACAGAGGAAATATTTATAACATAAACCACAGGTGAAGGGCTAACATATAAAGAATTCTTAGGTGAAGAAATACAGCCTAAAACTTCAGTAGAAACGTGGGCAAAAGATATTAACAGATAATACAGAAAAATATTAAATAACATAAAATGGATTAAAAAAAATTTGGATTAACATAAGGGCACATATGATTAGGATAGATTATTTGCATTTATAAGGTAAATTCCAAGTTGTAGTTGAGTCCATCACCCATGAGATGTGCCCTGTACTCCTACGTTGTGCCTAATAGGTAAGAGCTTACTGAACCCATGTCCCCTTACCCACTCCCCATTCTTTTTTTTTCTGAGACAGAGTCTAACTATCACCCTCAGTAAAGTGCTGTGGCGTCACAGGTCACAGCAATCTCTAACTCTTAAGCGATTCTCTTGCTTCAGCCTCCCAAGGAGCTGGGACAACAGGCACCTGCCATAACACCCAGCTATTTTTTTTTTTCTTTTTGCAATTGTCATTGTTGTTTATGACTGGCCCAGGCTGGGTTCGAACACACCAGCCTCAATGCATGTGGCCAGCACCCTATCCACTGAGCTACGGGCGCCGCCACCCCCTCCCCATTTTTAAATTTGTGCTTTTCTCTTGTGTGGGCCTGTAGGTGCTCATCTACTAGTTTCAAATTAGTACAGAGTACATAGGATAGTTGCTTTTCCATTTTTGAAATACTTTACTAAGAAGAATGTTTTTCAACTCCATCACCTAGGTAAATACAAAAGATGTAAAATCTCCATCGTTTTCTTAGTGGGGAGGGAATAGATTCTTGTTCTGTCACCCACACTGGAGTGCAGTGGCACGATCATAGCTCACTGCAGCCTCGAACTCCTAGGCTCAAGTGCTCCTCTTGCCTCAGCCTCTTGAGTAGTTGGGACTACAGGCATGTTACCAGGCCCAGCTAATTTTATTATTTTTTGTAGAGACAGAGTCTTACTATGTTGCCTAGGCTGATCTCGATCTCCTGACTCCAAGTGATCCTCCTGCCTCAGCCTCCCAAACTATAGGGATTACAGGTTGGAGCCACCACACCTGGCCTCTTTTTTTTTTTAATTGAGACATGATCTTGCTATGTTGCTCAGGTTGGTCCTGGGCTCCTGGGTTCATGTGATACTCCTATCTCAGCCTCTTGAGTAGCTGGGATTACAAGTGTATACCACCATGCCAGGCTTAAAATGGCTCTTGAACATGTGAAAATATGTTCATATTCATTTTCACAAGGCAAATGCAAATTAAAACTACATTAAGATACCATTTTCTACCTTTCAGACCAGGAAAAAGTCAAAAACTTGACAATATATTCTCTTGATGAGGCTGTGGGGAAATAAGAACTTACCCATTGCTTGTGGCAATATAAAGTTAACAACCTCTACAGTAAGGAATTTGGCAATATCAAACAAAACTACATAGGAAACTGTTATCTAACAATCTCACTTCTAGTACTTACTCTGAAGATACATCTCCAAAACTACATATGCACAACATTGTGAATTGTAGCATTTGCAAAACACTACACACTGTACATCACAAATTATGTAGCTGTAAAAAATAATAAAGACTTCTGTGCACTGACAAAAAGTGATTTCTAGAACATATTAGGTAAAAGTCAAACAAATCACAAGTGCAAAAAGTACCTTTTCTGAAAGAAATGAGAATAATAATATATAATCAAATAGGAAGATACGTATCTTCTGTTTCCACAAAAAACTGCAAAAAATGAAAACCAAACATCAAAAACAAACAAAATCCCCCAAAACTCGAGAGAAATAATAACCAGAAATAAAACTTGTTATCTACAGAGGGTGAGTCAAAGTGGTATAGAAGAGATAGAAAAGGAAATGACGTTTCACTGGATATGTATTTTTTAATAATTTTTATTAAAACTTGAAAAATTAAAGATGTAATTTAAAACTGTTTTAAAATAAATTTAAGAGAACATGGGAAGAGCTAAAGTTGAATACATGAAGAAACAAACTTATTTCAAATGAACAACATAGCTGTACCAAGAAAACGAGCTAAATAATTTTCGAACATAGTATTTTAAGTACATTCCTTTTGTTGAAAGATAAAAAAACGCAAAGAATTTTTGAGCTGTACCTTAAAAATTTTTTGTTTATAATGACATAGGAGTAGCAATTTTGAATGATTTTGTGTATATATAACATTAAGGAAGTAAGTAAAACTATAAAATGCTCTTAGGAGACATAGTTTTCACTGGGAGAGAAGGAAGACACACATATGGACAAAACAAAATCCTCTGGTGTTAGACTGGAATAAGATCTATTTTCATTAAACTCAGAATTACGTGTATTTCCTCAATAAAAGAAAGCATAACAGAATGCAATTTAATGGATGTTAAATGAGCCCATCAACTATAAAAATCCTCTGATGCCTGAAGCAGAGACAGGATAAATTTGTATACCTGAGTGAACAGTTCACCATTCTACGCAAGATAAAATATGAAGGAATAATAAACACATGAAAAATGCTCATTGTTTCTAATCATCAGAGAAATGCAAATCAAAACCACACAGAGATACCACCTAGTCCCTGTGATAAAGGCTCACATCACAAAGTTCCAAAGCAACAGATACTGGAATAGATGCCAGTGAGAAAGGAACACACATATGCTATTGGTGGGACTGTAAATTAGCATAACCTCCATGGGAAGAAGTATGGCAATTCTTCAAAGAACTAAAAGTAGGTTCAGCATCTGTAGATCAAGTGGCTAATGCACCAGCCACAAACACCAGAGCTGGTGGGTTTGAATATAGCCTGGGCTTGCCAAAAGACAACAACTACAACCAAAAAATAGCCAAGTGTGGCAGGCGCCTGTAGTCCCAGCTACTTGGGAGGCTGAGGCAAGAGAATCGCTTAAGCCCAAGAGTTGGAGATTGCTGTGAGCTGTGATGCCACAGCACTCTACCCAGGGCGACAGCTTGAGGCTCTGTCTCAAAAAAAAAAAAAAAGAATTAAAAGTAGACTTCCCATTTGATCCTGTAATCCCACTACTAACTATTTATTCAAAGGAAAAAAAAGAGTCATTTTAACATTTGAAAGTCATTTTATCAAAAAGACACTTGCACTCAAATATTTTTTTTGAGACAAAGCCTCAAGCTGTCACCCTGGATAGAGTGCCATGGCATCACAGCTCACAGCAACCTCCAATTCCTGGGCTCAAGCGAGTCTCTTGCCTCCGCCTCCCAAGCAGCTGGGACTACAGGCGTGCGCCACAACACCCAGCCATTTTTTTGGATGCAGCTGTCATTGTTGTTTGGCAGGCCCGGGCTGGATTTGACTCTGCCAGCTCAGGTGTACGTGGCTGGCGCCTTAGCCCGTTGAGCCACAGGCGCCAAGCCTTGCACTCAAATATTTTTAGCAACACAATTCATAATCACAAAGATGTGGAAATAACCTAAGTGCCCATCATACATGAATATTAATAAAATGAATATGATGTGATGGTTATGTTTTTTTTTTTTTTTGAGACAGAGTTTCAAGCTGTCAGCTTGGGTAGAGTGCCATGGCATCACAGCTCACAGCAACCTGTAATTCCTGGGCTCAAGAGAGTCTCCTGCCTCTGCCTCCCAAGTAGCTGGGACTCCAGGCGCCTGCCACAACACCTGGCCATTTTTTGGTTGCAGCCGTCATTGTTGTTTGGCGGGCCCAGGCTGGATTCGAACCCGCCAGGTCAGGTGTACATGGCTGGCGTCTTAGCCCGTTGAGCCACAGGCGCCAAGCCAGTGATGGTTATGTTAATCAGTTTGATTTAAACATTCCACATTGTATGTCAAATCATCACATTGTACCACATAAAGGTATACAGTTATGATTTAATAAAAAGTACGTTAAAAAATGAAACGAGCAGGTTAATAAAATGTGGTATATATATACCATGAAGTACTACTTAGCCATAAAAGGATGGAAATCTAGAATCTTCTGTAACCCGGATGGATTTGGAGACCATTCTCCTAAGTATCACAAGAATGGAAAGATAAACACCACATGTACTTAATAATAAAGTGGAACTAATTGCTTAATACCAGCGAGTTCATATGGAAGCAAAGCTCAATGAAATTCAAGTAAGGAGGAGGGAGAGAAGGGAATGGGTAAATTCCCACTCAACTGGCACACTTTCCCACTCTTGTACACTTTCTGGGACAAAAACACGCCTATAATTCTGACTTTATCCCCTCAAAACTATGTACCCAAAATATATGAACCCCCAAACAAGCTGGAATTTAAAAAAAATATGAGAAAATGAGCTCAAGATAAAAAATGTGATAGCAACCTAAGTAAAATACTATAAGGGAAGAAGAGTTTTTGCTACAGAATTGTGAAACCCAGGAGTGGCTCTCTGAAGAGACACCAAAAAGCAGATTAATTATTTTTCTGGGATAATTAAGATACAATTTTATCTAAAATAGTACACAGAAAATATATTTTTCCAATTTCTCCTGATTTCATAATTATCTACCTATTTTTATATTTATAAGCATATTACTTCTTCTTCTTTTTTTTTTTTTTTGTGAGACAGAGCCTCAAGCTCTCACCCTGGGTAGAGTGCTGTGATATCACCACTCATAGCAACCTCTAAATCTTGGGCTTAAGTGATTCTCTTGCCTCAGCCTCCTAAGTAGCTGGGACCATAGGCACCCGCCACAATGCCCGGCTATGTTTTGGTTGCAGCCATCATTATTGTTTGGCGGGCCCAGGCTGGATTTGAACCCGCCAGCTCAGGTGTATGTGGCTGGCACCTTAGCTGCTTGAGCTACAGGCGCCAAGCCAGCATATTACTTCTTTAGAGAATATTAAAAAAATTCTAGCTTTTCCATGTGAAAGGCTTCAATGATCTTTGATCTTCCTATATTTTTCTTTTTTTTAGACAAAGTCTCAAGTTGTCGCCCTGGGTAGAGTACTGTGGTGTTACAGCTCACAGCAACCTCAAAGTCTTGGGCTTAAGCGATTCTCTTGCCTCAGCCTCCCAAGTAGCTGGGACTACAGGCGCCCATCACAACACCCAGCTATTTTTTTGTTGCAGTTGCCATTGTTGTTTTAGCTGGCCAGGGCGGGTTCAAACCCACCAGCCTCAGAGTATGTGGCTGGCGCCCTACCCACTGAGGTATGGGCACCACCCGATCTTCCAATGTTCTTTAATAAAATCTGGATACGAATTAGACTATTAATTTTACATAGCTTTTTGATCACTTTTGATCTATTTAATTTGTTGCTTCTTATTTAGGAGCACCGAAATCTGAGCCTTTTATTAAACTATAAATTATGCCTAAACTTCCTCTTCAAAAAATTCAAGGTAGAAGATGGCGGACAAAAAGGATCATTCATCTGGGCTCTCCTAGAATGACTAGGGGAAAAGAGAGAACCCAGCCATATCTGGCATAAGGACCTTACCCAGAGTCACAGCTCAGGAAGCACAGCGAGGTGGTGAGCTGGATACAGCATGTGATCCAGAGTGGTGGATATCTGATAAATTAAGCAAGTGATTGTGACCAAGTGAAAAAGCTGGCTGCCCACAGAGACCTGGGATGGGAGAAAGCCTTTCCGGAGTTTTCAGGTGTTGGGGGAAGCTGTGCCTTGAATGGAAAACTTGGAAGAATGGGCAGACTTGAACAGTATACAGCAACCAGATTTGAATGCCGGTTGGAGTAGACTTGCCAGGTTTGATGGTTGGCAAGGCAGCCATACTGAGAAGGTCCCAGAAGCCAGGGGGCTGCCATTGTGGAAAGGTGGGGAGAAGGTCTTAGCAGGGAACTAAAACATGGCTATCTTAATTCTGTCTGTTGGGATCAGAACTCCACTCTTGGAACAGGCTGAAGGACTCCCACACCCAAAGGAAACAAGAGTCAGGGGGTACTATGAAACCTGCCCCTGAAAGATTCTTGTGAGCTTTAACATCCCAACCCAGCAGGTTCTGAATGCTAAGAAAACAATCAGGCAATCACCAAAGGCAACTAAGTTTGGAAAAACGACCATAAAGGTTGCTGGCTGTGCTGTCTCCTGAAAAAACAAACCACATCCCTACCTGGTGTCCCTGCAACACAATGCAACATAATGTCATCAAGAGAAAGGACTTCTGTTTATAACAAAGGAGACAGTGAGAAGTAAAAAACGAGGACATGGAGGTGTATGAGAAGTAAGAACATATGAGGAAAAAAACAACAGAAAAATTCAAACAACATGAAAAACCAAAACAGAGGAACTCCCCCAAGGGACCATGCGGCAGCTACTGCAAAAGACTCCACCTATAAAGAATTACTAGACTTGACAGAAAGGGGATTTAAAATATGGATGATAAAGACAATAAAAGGAATGGACGAGAAAATGGAAAGACATAACCAAAAGTCAGATGAGAGATATGTAGAATATAAAAAACAATATAGTGGAGCTTAAGGAAATGAAGGAGACAATCAGGGAATGTAAAGATGCAGGATCAAAAATAGCTTAGACCATGGAGAAGAGAGAACTTCAGAGCTAGAAGATAAAGTTTTCAAGTTAACCCAGGTAATTAAAGAGCCAGAAAAGAACAGAGAGAAAGTAGAACAGGCACTGAGAGAACTATGAGACTCCATGAAGTATTCAAATATATGAATAGTAGGAATTTCTGAAAGGGAAGAAGATTTCCCCAAAGGCATGGAAGCCCTCCTGGAGACCCTCATAAAGGAAAAATTCCCAAATTTTACTAAAGACTCTGACATACTCCTTTCAGAAGGATATTGAATGCCGGGAATCTCAACTAAAGCAGAGCCTCTCCAAGACACATTGTAATGAACCTATCCAAAGTTAATATGCACGAAAAATTCTGCAAGCAGGCAGGAGTAAGTGCCAACTGACCTACAGAGGCAGAGCCATTAGGTTGACAGCAGAATTTTCAACTAAAACCTTCTAAGCCAGAAGGTTTCACCTTCAACATTCTTAAACAAAACAATTTTCAGCCCAGAATTCTGTATCCTACTAAACTAAGCTTCAAAAGTGATGGAAAATATCAAAACTTTTACAGATATACAGCACTGACGAAATCTGCCACAACAAGACCAGCTCCACAGGAAATACTTGGACCTATTCTCAGCACTGACCACCATGATGGACCACCAGGAAAGTACATACCCCAAAGCTAAAGGTCAAAATCTAGCTTCCACAATGGCCCAAAGGATAAAACTACAGAACAGACTTTCACAAACTAAGATGAATAGAACTCTACCATACTTATCAATTCTCTCAAAAAATGTCAATGAACTGAACTCACCACTGAAGAGGCATAGGCTGGCTGATTGGATTAAAAAAAAAAAAAAAAAAAAGCACAAACCATCCACATGCTATCTCCAGGAAACACACCTAGCCTTGAGGAATAACTTAAGACTTAGGGTTAAGGGATGGAAAACAGTATTTCAAGAAAATGAAAATCAGAAGAAAGGAGGGGTTGCAATCTTATTGTCACATACAAATGGATTTAAAGACAAAGACGGATACTTTAGACTAGTCAAAGGAACAATTCAATAAGAAGGCATTTCAATTTTAAGTATTTATGCACCCAACTTTTTTTTTTTTTTTTTTTTTTGAGACAGAGCCTCAAGCTGTCACCCTGGAGAGAGTGCCATGACATCACAGCTCACAGCAACCTCCAATTCCTGGGTTCAAGCGAGGCTCCTGCCTCCGCCTCCCAAGTAGCTGGGACTACAGGTGCCGGCCACAACGCCTGGCCATTTTTTGGTTGCAGCTATCATTGTTGTTTGGCGGGCCCGGGCTGGATTCGAACCCTCCAGCTCAGGTGTATGTGGCTGGCGCCTTAGCCCATTGAGCCATAGGCACCGAGCCTATGCACCCAATTTAAATGCTTCCAGATTTATGAAACAGACCTTGATGGGTCTGAGCAATATGATATCACATAACACCATAATAGTCGGGGACTTTAACACCCCTCTGACAGAACTGGACAGATACTCTAAACAGAAACTAAACAAAGATGCAAAGGACTTAAATGTGCCCTAGAACAAATTGGATTAACAGACATATACAGAACACACCATTCCAAAGCTAAAGACTATACATTCTTCTTGTTAGCCCATGGTATTGACTCCAAAATCGACCCCATGCTAGGATAAAAATAAAAACCGTAGCAAAATTAAAAAAACATAAATTATATTTTGTATCTTCTCAGACCATAAGGCAATAAAGATGGAATTCAACTCCAACAAAAACATTCATCCCCTAAAAAAAAAAAAAAAAAAAAAAATCGTCCCCACACAAAGACTTGGATATTAAACAACCTTTCTTTTTTTTTTTTTTTTTTTTTTTAAGACAGAGCCTCAAGCTGTCACCCTGGATAGAGTGCTGTGGCATCACAGCTCACAGCAACCTCCAATTCCTGGGCTCAAGCGAGTCTCCTGCCTCCACCTCCCAAGTAGCTGGGACTACAGGCACCGGCCACAATGCCCGGCCATTTTTTGGTTGCAGCCGTCATTGTTGTTTGGTGAGCCCGGGCTGGATTCGAACCTGCCAGCTCAGGTATACATGGCTGGCACCTTAGCCCATTGAGCCATAGGTGCCCAGCCAGGATATTAAACAACCTTATGCTGAACGATAGTTGGGTTCAGGAAGAGATAAAAAGGAAATTGTTAAATTCCTCAAATATAACAAGAATGAAGACACACGTTACCAAAACCTTTGGGATACAGCAAAAGCAGTTTTAAAAGGGAAATTTATCCCATTAGATGCCTACATTCAAAAAACAGAAAGAGAGTGCATCAACAAACTCATGAACCATCTTATGGAATTAGAAAAAGAAGAACAATCTAAGCCTAAACCCAGCATAAGAAAAGAAATAACCAAAATTAAATCAGAGATTAATCTAATTGACAACAAAAGAATGATTCAGAAAATTAATGAAACAAAAAGTTGGTTTTTCAAAAATATAAATAAAATCGATAAACCTTTGGCCAGATTAACTAGAAAGAGAAAAGTAAAATCTCTAATAACTTCAATCAGAAATGATAAAGGGGAAATAACAGATGCCACAGAGATATAAGAGATTACCTCTGAGTACTATAAGAAACTCTATTCCCCCAAAATTTGACAAGGTGGAGGAAATGGATCAATATCTGGAATGACACTCTCTCCCTAGACATAAGAAGAAATAGATCTCTTGAACAGACTATTTTAAGAACTGAAATTGAAGAAAACAACAAAAAAAAATCTCCCAACAACAAAAAAGCCCTGGTGCAGATGGCTTCATACTAGAATTCTATCAAACCTTCAAAGAAGAACTTATACCCAGGGTGCAGAAATTATTCCAAAAACTTGAGAAGGAATAAATCTTCCCCAACACGTTCTATGAAACAAACATCACCCTGATACCAAAACCAGGAAAACACCCAGGTAAAAAGAAGAATTTCAGACCGATTTCACTAATGAATATAAATGCAAAAAATCTCAATAAAATCCTAGCCAACAGATTACAGCTGCACATTAAAAAAAATCATTCATCATGATGACGTAGGTTTCATTCCAGGGATGCAAAGCTGGTTTAATGTATGCAAGTCCATATCATGGAATTCATGATATCAAGGGAAGCAAAAACAAAGACAATATGATCCTCTCAATAGATGCAGAAAATGCATTTGATAAAATTCAGCATCCTTTCTAATTAGAACTATGAAGAAAACAGACATAGATGACACATTTCTTAAACTGACTGAAGCCATCCATGACAAACCCACAGCTAATATTATACTGAATGGAGTAAAACTGAAAGCTTTTCCCCTTAGAACTAGAATCAGACAAGGCTGTCCTCCATCATCACTACTATTCAACATAGTACTAAAAGTGCTAGCTAATACAATCGGGCAAGAGGAAGAAATAAAGGGCATCCAAATGGGGCAGAAGAGGTCAAACTCTCCCTCTCTCCCAATGATATGATCTTAGAGAACCCCAAAGACTCAACCCCAAGACTTCTGAAAGTGATCAAAAAATACAGTAATGAGGCTGGGCACAAGGGCTCATGCCTATAATCCCAGTAGTTTGGGAGGCTGTGATGGGCAGACCACCTGAGCTCACAAGTTCAAGACCAGCCTAAGCTAGAGCAAGACCTCATCTCTAAAAATAGCCTGGCGTTGTGGCTGCTGCCTGCAGTCCCAGCTACTCAGGAGGCTGAGGCAAGAGATTCACTGGAGCCCAAGAGTTAAAGGTTGTTCTGAGCTATGATGCCAGGGCACTCCACCAGTAGCGACATAGTGAGATTCTGTCTCAACAAAAAAAAAAAAGATAGAGTAATGTCTTAGGATATAAAATCAATGTCCACAAATCAGAAGCCTTTGTATACGCGGAAACAACCAAGATGAGAAGCTAATCAAGGACACAATTTCCTTCACAGTTGCTTCAAAGAAAATGAAACACCACCTGTAGTCCTAGCTACTTGGGAGGCTTAGGCCAGAGAATCGCCTAAGCCCAGGAACTGGACGTTGCTGTGAGGTGTGTGACGCCACGGCACTCTACCGAGGGTGATAAAGTTAAACTCTGTCGCTACAAAAAAAAAAAGAAAGAAAGAAAGAAAGCAAATGAAATACCTAGGAATATACCTAACAAAAGAGGTGAAGGACCTCTATAAAGAAAATTATGAGGATCAGTGCCCATAGCACAGTGGGTATAGCGCCAGCCACATACACTGAGGGTGGCAGGTTCAAACCTGGCCTGGGCCAGCTTAACAACATTGCACCTGCAACAAAAAATAGCTGGGTGTTGTGGCAGGCACCTGTTATCCCAGCTTTACTCAGGAGACTGAGGTAAGAGAATCGCTTTAGACCAAGAGTTTGAGGTTGCTGTGAGCTGTAACGCCACAGCATCCTACTGAGGGCAACATAGTGAGACTCTGTCTCAGAAAAAAAAAAAAAAAAAAAAAAAAGAAGGAAAGAAAGAAAGAAAATTATGAAACCCAAAGAAAGGAAACAGTATAAGATATTAACAAATGAAAGAACATACCATGCTCATGGTTGGAAAGAATCAACATTGTTGAAATGTCTATACTTCCTAAAGCAATCCCCATAAAAATACAAATATCATAGTTTCTAGATTGGAAAAAATAATTCTTCATTTTGCATGGAACCAGAAAAATACTCATATAGCCAAGGCAATCCTTTTTTTTTTTTGTGGAGACAGAGTCTCACTTTATCACCCCTCCGTAGAGTGCCATGGCATCACGCAGCTCACAGGAACCTCCAACTTCTGGGCTTAGGCAATTCTCTTGCCTCAGCCTCCCAAGAAGCTGGGACTACAGGCACCTGCCACAACACCGAGCTATTTTTCTGCTTTGCAGTTCGGCCGAGGCCAGGCTTGAACCTGCCACCTTCAGTTTATGGGGCAGCACCCTACTCGATGAGCCACAGGCGCCGCCCATAGCCAAGGCAATTCTTTTTTTTTTTGAGAAAGAGCCTCAAGCTGTCACCCTGGATAGAGTGCTGTGGCATCACAGCTCACAGCAACCTGCAATTTCTGGGCTCAAGCGAGTCTCTTGCTTCCGCCTCCCAAGTAGCTGGGACTACAGGTGCCAGCCATAACGCCCAGCCTTTTTTTTTTTTTTTTTTTTTTGGTTGCAGCAGGCCCGGGCTGGATTTGAACCCGCCAGCTCAGGTGTACATAGCTGGCGCCTTAGCTTGTTGAGCCACAGGCGCCGAGCCGGCAATTCTTAATAATAAAAACAATGCCGGAGGAATCAACCTACCAGACTTTAGGCTGTACTACAAGGCCGTAGTGATGAAAACAGCATGGTATTGGCACAAAATTAGGGACCCAGACATCTGCAACTGAATAGAAAACCATAAAATGAAATGAATATTTTGCAGCCACCTAATCTTTGATAAACCAAACAAGAACATTGGCTCAGTGCCCATAGCTCAATGGTTAGGGCACCAACCACATACACTGGAGCTGGTGGGTTCGAACACAGCCCGAGCCTGCTAAACAACAATGATAACTATAACAAAAAAATAGCTGAGCATTGGGGTGGCCACCTGTAGTCTCAGCTACTTGGGAGGCTGAGGCAAGAGAATAGTTTAAACCTAAGCGTTTGAGGTTACTGTGAGCTGTGACACCATGACACTCTACCCAGGGAGACATAGTGAGACTCTGTCTCACAAAACAAAAACATAAACAAAAAAACCCAAGAACATACACTGGGAGAAACAATCAATATTCAATAAATGGTGTTGGGAGAGCTGGATAACCACATAAAAAAGCCTGAAACTGGACCCTCACCTTTCTCCATTCACTAAAGTTGATCCAAGATGGATAAAAGATCAAAATCTAAGGCTTAAAACAATTAATATCCTCAAAGAAAGTGTCGGGAAAACACTTGAAGTTATTGGACTGGGGAAAGACTTTATGAAGAAGACTATAGTGGCAGCTGCAACAACAAAAAAAATAAATAAGTGGGACTTAATTAAATGGAATAGCTTCTATACAGCTAAGGAAACAACAACCAAAGCAAATAGACAACCATCAGAATGGGAAAAGATATTTGTACATTATGAATTGGATCAAAGCTTGGTAACTAGGATCTACAGCAAACTCAAATTAATTAACATAAAAAAAGCCAACAATCCCTTGTATCAATGGGCAAGAGCAATGAATAGAATCTTCTCGAAAGAAGATAGACAAATGCCTAACATATGAAAAAACGCTCATAGTCCCTAATTATCAGAGAAATACAAATCAAAACCACCCTAAAGATATTACCTAACCTCAGTGCGAATAGTCTACGTCACAAAATCTCAAAACTGCAAATGATGGAATGGATGTAGAGAGAAGGCAACACTTTTATCCTGCTGGTGGGACTGCAAACTAATACAACCTTTGTGTGTGTGTGTGTGTGTGTGTGTGTGTGTGTGTATGTGTGTGGAGACAGAGTCTTACTCTATGGCCCTTGGTAGAGTGCCGTGGCGTCACACAGCTCACAGCAACCTCTAGCTCTTGGGCTTAGGCGATTCTCTTGCCTCAGCCTCCTGAGTAGCTGGGACTACAGGCGCCCACCACAACGCCTGACTATTTTTTTGTTTTGCAGTTCAGCTGGGCTCGGGTTTGAACTCACCACCTTTGGTATATGGGGCTGGTGCCCTACTCACTGAGCCACAGGCGCCACCCTAATACAACCTTTTTGGAAGGAAGTATGGAGAATCCTCAAAGAACTCAAACTAGACCTCTCATCTGATCTTATTATCCCATTACTGGGTATCTATCTACCCAGAAGAAAAAAAGTCATTTACACAAGGACATTTGCACTAGACTGTTTATAGCAGCTCAATTTACAATCGCCAAACTATGAAAACAACCTAAAAGACCACCAATCCAGGAATGGATTAACAAGCTGTAGTATATGTATACCATGGAATACTATTCAGCCACTAAAAAAGATGGAGACTTCACATCTTTTCTATTAACCTGGATGGAGTTCAAACACAGTCTTCTTAGTTAAGAATCACAAGAATGGAGAATAATCCAATGTACTCAATTCTGATATGAGGAAAATTGATGACTTTGTACTTGATGTGGGTAGGCGAATGGGGGAGCAGAGAAAGGGAAGGAAGGAGGCTGGGGTGGTCACGGTATGTGACACACCTCTTGCAGGTGGGAAACAATTATAAGAGAGACTTTATCTAACAAAGGTAATCAGTGGAACATAGTTCTCTGTATCCTCAATGACTCCTCAACAATAATAAATAAATAATTTTGGCTTTGCATAATACTATCAAAATAAAAGATAATCTGCAAAAAAAAATAAAATAAAATCCCAAAACAAAAAAAATTCAAGGCATATAGACAGTTCATAGTTAACACAAGTCTTTAGAATATTTATTCTGATTCCAAAAAACTCCAGTGGCTGTATGGGGCTTACAGTTCAAGCCTTTTTGTTAAAGATAGTTTTATCTGTGAGGCAATTTCTTGAGATCAGTAAAAATATTTTATACTCATTTATTTGCTCCTTCTGTTTATAACTTTGAGTTAATATGCTTTATTTATGACCTGAAATAGTTGAAAAAAATAAACTTAAAAATGTAAGATGCTTTAAAATCCTCTTTCCTTCTATTTTATACATTTCTATTTTCTGTTATACTATCTTACTACATCTGTTGTCTTCATTTGAATAAAATGGGGACCTTATGTATGCATGTATATATGAATATAGGCTTCCTCATTTCTGTTTTAAGATAATGCATATTACATAATACTGAAGAACTGTGAGTTCTCTTCTTCCTAAAAACACTTAAGAAACCCAAGAATGAGTAAGATGTTTAGTAAGCTTACTGAACTTGTCACTTGATAGTGACTTGCTTGAGCCATTTCACAGCTGTTTGTGTCTCATTTTCATTTCTCCTAAATGATAACAGTTGACTTTTACCATGTTAAACTTTTTTTCATCCAAGAGAGTCGCCATCTTCCAGTAATTCACCAAAATGACAAACACAAAGGGAAAGTGGAGAGGTACTTAATACATGTTTTCTAGGCCTTTTAGAACATGGAGTTGTTCCTTTGGCCACATATATGCAAATCTATAAGAAACGTGATGTTGTAGACATCAAGGAAATGGGTACTGTTCAAAAAGGCATGTCACACAGGTGTTACCATGGCATAACTGGAAGAGTCTACAATGTTACCCAACATGATGTTGGCATGGTTGTAAACAAACAAGGGCAAGATTCTTGCAAGAGGCTTAATGTTCATATTGAGCATATTAAGCACTCTACAAGCCAAGATAGCTTCTTAAAACCCATGAAGGGAAATGATCAGAAAAAGAAGGAAGCCAAACACAAAGCCTGGGTTCAACTGAAGCGCCAGCCTGCTCCAACCAGAGAAGCACACTTTGTGAGAACCAACAGAAAGGAACCTGAGCTCCTGGAACCCATTCCCCATGAATTCATGGCATAATAGGTGTACAGCATAACACACAGCTTAATAACCAAGAAAACTAATGAACAATAATATAAGGTGCTGGAATCTATTCCCGGTGAATTTATGACATAATGGTTATACAAAGCTTTGTCACATTCAATGGCAAGGTACCTCTCCACTGGAATCTTTTTCTTATGAGTTCATGGCATAATAGGTATTAAAAATAAAAGGGTACTGTAAAAAAAAGAGTTTTTTTCATCCAAGTGGAAAAATTAAAAATATATAGTTATTTTAAGCTATGCATGGTGGTATATACCAGTAGTCCCAGCTACTTGGGAGGCTGAGCTTGGAAGACTGCCTCAGCCTAGTAGTTCAAGTCTCGCCTAGACAACATAGTGAGACCCTGTCATTTAGGAAAAAAAAGAAGATATATATATATATATATAGACACACACACACACACATATATATACACACACACTCAGATATATAGGTTTTATTCTTTGATTTAAAAATTTGTTTTACATAGCTACTCGGGAGGCTGAGGCAAGAGAATCGCCTAAGCCCAGGAGTTAGAGGTTGCTGTGAGCTGTGTGATGCCATGGCACTCTACCGAGGGCAATAAAGTGAGACTCAGTCTCTACAAAAAAAAAAAAAATTTGTTTTAAATTTTATTTATTTGTTTGTTTATTTATTTTGGAGGCAGAGTCTCACTCTATTGCCCTGGTTAGAGTGCAGTGGCACGATCACAGTCCACTGTGACCTCAATTTACTGTGCTGGAGCAATCCTCTTGCTTCAGCCTGCCCATAACTGGGACTACAGGGGTGTGCCACCACCCTGGCTAATTTTTTCTATTTTTAGTAGGGACAAGGTCTCACTCTTGCTCAAGCTGGTCTTGCATATAGTCATTTTAAAAATGAGTCATTCAAGGTTCAGCACCTAGAGCTCAGCAACTAGGGTGCCAGCCATGTGTACTGGGGCTGGTGGGTTTGAACCCAGCCCAGATCTGCCAAACAATGACAACTACAACAACAACAACAAAAATAGTCGAATGTTGTGACCGGTGGTGTAGTCCCAGCTACTTGGGAGGCTGAAGCAAGAGAATTGCATAAGCCTAAGAGTTTTTTTGTTTGTTTTGAAACGACTCTCACTAAGTCGCCCTTGGTAGAGTGCTGTGGCATCATAGCTCACAGCAACCTCCAACTCTTGGCCTTAAGTGATTCTCTTACCTCAGCCTCCTAAGGAGCTGGGACTACAGGTGCCCGCCACAATACCTGGCTATTTTTTGGTTACAGTTGTCATTGTTATTTATCAGGCCCAGGCTGGGCTTGAACCCGTCAGCCTCAGTGTATATGGCTGGTGCCCTACTCACTGAGCTATGGGCATCGAACCTAAGCCCAAGAGTTTTAGGATGCTGTGAGCTGTGACACAATGGCATTCTACCAAGGGCAACATAATGAGACTCTGTCTCAAAAATAAAAAAAATGAGTCACTCAAATCAAATTCACAGAGATAGAAAGTAGATTAGAAGTTACCAGAGGTGGCTGAGCACCATGGCTCATGCCTTTAATTCTAGTACTCTGGGAGGCTAAGACCGGGTGGACTGCTTGAGCTCAAAGAGTTCCAGACCAGCCTGAGCAAGAGCAAGTCCCCATCTCTACCAAAAATAGAAAAGACAGCCAGGCATGGTGGCGGGTGTCTATAGTCCTAGCTACTTGACAGGCTGAGGCAACAGGAAATGCCCAAGCCCAAGAGTTTGAGGTTGCTTTGAGCTATGATGCCATGGCACTCTAACCAGGCCACAAAGGGAGACTCTGTGTCAAAAAAAAAAAAAAAAAAAATTATCAGAGTCTGGGAGAAATCAGGACTTATTGCTTAATGGTTACAGACATTCTGTTCATAGTGATGAAACAGTTCTGGGAACAATGGATAGTTACACAATATTGTACATGTAATTGATGCCACTGAATTATACACTTAAAATGCTGAAATTGTAAAATATGTAATATACACAAGGTGCCAAAAAATGTCAACATGTTTTAAGGAAGGAAAAACCTATATCAAAATTGTAATAATATATACTGATAACAAAAGATGAATACAAGTCACATTTTGACCACCTCTTATAAATTGCTAAAGTCAAATGTGAGTTGAGCATTAACAATTTTAGTACAATTTTTTCTTTTCTCAAAATGTGTATACTTTTTTTGGCACTCTGTAAATATGTTATAATTTAAAAATATGATTAAAATAGCAAATATTGTTTTATATGTATGTTTTAACCACAATTTTAAAAAACTGAGTCATTTAGTTACAAGACTTATTCCCTTGAAAATTATTATCTTTACTTAATTAAGATGTAAATATTAAATATATCACAATCTCAGACATTTACATCTGGGTTAAATTTTACCTAAGAATTTCACAGATAAATAATAATCTATAATCCATCCCTCAATTATAAAAGAAATTATAATGATTTTCTTTGTTGCATAAATCATATAAATTATAATAAATATGCTAAAACCTTTTAACTTTAGCTGAGTCAAAATACTGAGGACAAATTACTGAACAATTAAAAACTTTAGACAGACTCTTGTAAGAAAAAGAAATGCCCCAGTCAGGTGCAGTGGCTCATGCTTGTAACTGGCACTCTGGGTGGTAAAAACAGGAGGATCCCTTGAGCTCAGGAGTTTGAAAGCAGCCTGAGCAAAAGCAACACCCTATCTCTACTAAAAATATTAGTTGGGTGTTGTGACAGGTACCTATAGTTCCAGCTACCAGGGAGGCTGAGGCAGGAGGATCAAGGATCACTTGAATCTAGAAGTTTGGGGTTGCTGTGAGAGTGGCTGATACTGTAGCACTCTAGCCTAGGCAACAGAATGAGAGATTCTGTATCCCCCCAAAAAAGTCATTCCTTACTGGATAGAAGTCCAACACTGTGCTAAAGAGAAAAGGGAATCTTCAATAAGGAAAATGATGTATAAATATCAAAGCATGTAGAGAGCAGGCTGTGAGATGGCAGAGCCCTCACAGCCTGGGGAACATTCAGAGAATGAACCCCCAACTGCTTCTCCTACATTCCCCAAACAGCCATATTCCTTTCTTCCTGCTCCCTCTGCCAGAAGTCACGTAGCCCTTTCTTTGTCTAGTTAACTATGCAGAGATTCTTGAGATCTCTCCCTTCTTTCTCCTTGTCATATGCTAACAAAGTTAAGTAGTAACCACTAAGTCATAAAGATCTTCCTTTGTTTTGTTAACCATGCTGGGATCATCCTGATCTTTCCCTTCTTGCTTCTTGTCATATGTTAACGAAGTTGAGCAGAAACCATTAACAAGATGGTTTGTCTTTGTTAAAGTTACTTATGTTTTCCTGTTGTACTATAAGATCAAAACTATGTCTTTTGTTTTTGCTATTTTCCCATATTGTCTATGCTACCTTCCCTTGGACAACCCTGTACAGATACTATAAAATAAAGCTGATTATGTGCTTTGGGGCTGGCTGTAGCCATCAGCTCAGTCAGTCCTCCTGGTCCCATCCTTTGTTTCCGTGTCTTCTCTTGTGCTGTATTTTCCTCATTCCCCACCAATTCCACTCTGGTTCGCTCTCCTTTGCTGTGCTGGTTCACAACAAAACCACATATAATTATCAATAACCTGTACATGTGAGTGAAAAGCAGTAAAAATTTACAGCTATATGAGGGAAAAAATGCAAAAACCCCACAAAGCCGTGTCTTTCCCTAATATTTTTTCCTAAACACAGCACAACGATATTCTGTTTCCAACCTTTATTTTATTTTATTTTATTTTATTTTTTTTGAGACAGAGCCTCAAGCTGTCACCCTGGATAGAGTGCTATGGCATCACAGCTCACAGCAACCTCCAATTCCTGGGCTCAAGTGAGTCTCCTGCCTCCGCCTCCCAAGTAGCTGGGACTACAGGCGCCCGCCACAACGCCCGGCCAGTTTTTGGTTGCAGCCGTCATTGTTGTTTGGCGGGCCCGGGCTGGATTCGAACCTGCCAGCTCAGGTGTACGTGGCTGGCGCCTTAGCCGGCTGAGCCACAGGCGCCGAGCCCAAACCTTTATTTTAAAGATACCGTAACTATTCTGTGTATCTGTGCTTTTGCCAATTATACAAAGGTAAGTAAAAACGGCTAACAAGCCATGAAATTAATGTAATTCTTTTTTATTTATTTATTTTTGAAACTGAGTCTCACTATATCACCCTTAATATAGTGCTGTGGTGTCACAGCTCACAGCAACCTCAAACTCTCGGTCTTAAGTGATTCTCTTGCCTCAGCCTCCCAAACAGCTGGGACCACAGGTGCCCACCACAACGCTCAGCCATTTTCCTGTTGTAGTTATCGTCATTGTTCAGCTGGCCTGGGCTGGGCTCGAACCTGCCAGCCTTGGTGCATGTGGCCGGCACCCTACTCACTGAGCTACAGGCGCCTCCTGGAATTAATGAAATTCTTAAAAGTATCTCTAAAAATTGGCAAATGATTATTCATTCTTTTTTTATAACATCAAAAAGAGAATGGAAAGACGTAAGAGAAAAAATTATACTGTATCTTAAGTGTTAAATTTTATTTCTGATTTTATATCTATTATTAAACATGTATTAAGACAAAATAAACCCAGAAAAACAAAGAATATCACATATTGTGACAATGGAGAATCAAACAGGAATTGAAAGTCATTCATATTGGCTCGGCGCCTGTGGCTCAAGTGCTAAGGTACCAGCCACATACACCTAAGCTGGCGGGTTTGAATCCAGCCCGGGTGCGCCAAACAACGAAAGCTGCAACCAAGAAATAGCTGGGTGTGTGGCAGACGCCTGTAGTCCCAGCTACTTAGGAGGTAGAGGCAGGAGAATCGCTTGAGCCCAGAAGTTGGAGGTTGTTGTGAGCTGTGATGCCACTGCATTCTACCCAGGGTGACAGCTTGAGGCTCTGTCTCAAAAAAAAAAAAAAAGAAAGTCATTTATATTGTGGTTTTACAATTTGCTATTTGAGAACAAATGACTTATTGCTCAATTCAGAAGCTTAATTTTTCCTAATCCAGATTACTACATAATTTAGGAAGACAAAAACAAGTACTTTCATGGATTTGTTCTTTGTTTTCCTCCCCTCTTTTCTGGGAATTATATTCAAGGCTTCATTAAGTTACTTCAGAGCACATTTAGAAACAATGGATGCTATATTGTTGACATCCCCACCTAGCGGTCTTAAATTTTTGTTCTGAATAATATTCAAAAAGGACACTTAAAAATGAGAGTTAAAAAAATGTTTTCTGACAAAAATTAACACAAACCAAACTTTACAGCTGGGAAGGATATTATTCTATTACCTAGTCTCATGCTATTACAAGTAGGATGTAATAGAATGTTAGGAATTACATAAAGCCATCAGAAAAAAATGAGTATCATTTTCCTGAAATATCTATTTTACTTAATGTTAAGTAATTTAAAACATTTTTTGTATTAAAGTACACATTCTAGAGTACAATGCTTATTAAGAGTATTTTGAGCAGCACAGGGTCAAATTTCTCATTTTCTAGAAAAAGAACCTGATAAATTGAGGAATAAAGTTACGTGGTCAAATTCCCTCAACCAAAGAGTGATAAAGCAATGTCATTAATATAAATGTTTTATGTTTTTCTATTACAAAATACAAATCAAGGTCATGCAACACCAAATACAAACACTGAAAGCCTAAGCACAATATACTGTTTTTCTTTGTGCACAGTTTCTTAGACATTTTATTCTAATCCCAAGAATTTACTTTCCCTTCTTTTTTTTTTTTTTGAGACAGAGCCTTAAGCTGTCACCCTATGTAGAGTGTTATGGCATCACGGCTCACAGCATCTCCAACTCCTGGGCTCAAGTGAGTCTCTTGCCTTTGCCTCCCAAGTAGCTGGGACTACAGGCGCCCACCATAACGCCCAGCTACTTTTCTTTCTTTTTTTTTTTTTTTTTGGTTGCAGCCATCATTGTTGTTTGGCGAGCTCGGGTTGGATTCTAACCCATCAGCTCAGGTGTATGTGGCTGGCGCCTTAGCCGCTTGAGCCACAGGTGCCCAGCCTACTTTCACTTCTTAACATAGCACATTTACAACATGAAGCTAACTCACAATACTATTCTGCATTTTTTGGGCATGTCCTATAGTACCAGCTACTTGGGAGAATTACTTAGTTCAAGGTCAGGCTGGGCAACAAAGTGAGACTCTGTTTCTTACAAAAAGTACTATTCCATGTTCTTTTCTAAAATTGGCTTAAGGGCTGGGCATCATAGCTCATGCCTATAATCCTAGCACTTTGGGAGGCCAAAGTAGGTGAACTGCCTGAGCTCAGGAGCTTGAGACCAGCCTGAGCAAGAGGGAGATGCCATCTCTAAAAATAGCCAGCTGTTGTGGTGGGCTCTTGTAGTTCTAGCTACTTGGGAGGCTCAGGCAATAGAATTGCTTGTGCCCAAGAGTTAGAGGTTGTGAGCTATGATGCCACAGTACTCTACTGAAAGCAACAAAATGAGACTTTGTCTAAATAAATAAATAAATAAATAAATAAATAAATAAAAATTGGCTTAAAATTATAAAATAAAATCAACTTTTGGTGGGGGGGAAGATAGTTCTTTCTTTCTTTCATTTTTTTTTTTTTTTTTGAGATAGAGCCTCAAGCTGTCGCCTTGGGTAGAGTGCCTTACCATCATAGCTCACAGCAACCTCCAACTCTTGGGCTTAAGTGATTCTCTTGTCTCAGCCATCCAAGCTGGGACTACAGGTGCCTGCCACAACGCCTGGCTAGTTTTTGGCTGTAGTTGTCATTGTTTGGCAGGCCCGGGCTGGGTTTGAACCCACCAGCTCTGGTGTATGCGGCTGGCACCTTAGCCGCTTAAGCTATAGGCGCTGAGCCAGATAGTTCTAATATGATACATTATACTACACATTAAGCCACTGAACAATATTTTGGATGTTTTCAGTTTTATGAATGACAATAAGCATTTGTAGCAAGGTTCTTTTCTACTTTTTAAGCCTTTCCCAATTCTGATTATTTATGTAGAATGTGATACAAAAATGTAACTTTCACAAGAGTAATTTAAATAAATTATTTCAATGCCTAAACTACCACATTATTCAAGAATTGGCATTAAGAAGATAGTTATCACTACTGATATATGGGAAAAGTGAAATAGAAAGCGTAGATAATCAAATTTCCTTTAAACATGGGAATATATAATAATTTACTTAAAAACCTAGGAAAAGAACACCAAATATTGAGGCCACCAGTCTCTATCTGCTCATAGGATACTTCAAAAATCATCTAAGGTATACTTTGTAGAGCCTCTATGTGGCCTCAGAATGCTCAATTGCACAGCTCTAGGCAGTCACTTCTAAATAATCAGAGTTGGCACTCATGCTATAACAAATTTTCCATCTCTGGCTTAGAAAAATTATCCCCAACAAACTCTCATCCCTACAAAAATTATTTTAGCTTTGTGGAAAAATAATATTCTGTAACAGTCTTAATCCTAGACCTATTACTTTGATAATGTATGATATTTCACAAGACTTAGCAAGAAAAACTACTGAAATAGGTCTGAACAGCCATCAATTAGTACTAGAACAAAATCCAAAGTATAGGCTCGCCGCCCATAACACAGTGGTTATGGCGCCACACCAAGGCTGGCGGGTTTGAACCCAGCTGGGGCCAACTGCAAAAAGAAAATAGCTGGTGGGTGGCGCCTGTGGCTCAGTGAGTAGGGCCCCGGCCCCATATACCAAAGGTAGTGGGTTCAAAGCCAGCCTCGGCTGAACTGCAAAACAAAAAAATAGATAGGTGTTGTGGTGGGCGCCTATAGTCCCAGCTACTCAGGATGCTGAGGCAAGAGAATTGCCTAAGCCCAGGAGTTGGAGGTTGCTGTGAGCTGTGTGATGCTACGGCCCTGTATGATACTGAGGGCGATAAAGTGAGACTCTGTCTCTACAAAAAAAAAAAAAAAGAAAAGAAAATAGCTGGGTGTTGTGGTGGGTGCCTGTAGTCCCAGCTACTAGGAGGCTGAGGCAAAAGTACCACTTAAGCCCAGGAGTTTGAGGTTGCTGTGAGCTATGATGCCATTGCACTCTACCAAGGGCAACATAGTGAGACTCTGTCACAAAAAAAAAAAACAAATCATCCTAAGTATATAAGGGCAAGGTGTATATATATATATATATATATATATATATATATATATATATATGTATGTATATATGTGTGTATATATATATATATGTATATATGTGTATTATATATATGTATAATCTTAAAGGAAAGTAAAGGGAAGACAAAGAGAAGCATGAAAAGATTACGAGTTGTTAAGAAATTATAAAAATCTTTCTTCTGATGCATTGTATTAAGCTAATTCTTCCAGCTTTGTGCCTTATACCTGTTTGACAATTTTGTTTTTGTGTCTTCATACTACCTAATTGTTAAGACATTATGGTTAGATTCTAATAGAATAAGTACACACATGGACTTATTTCCTATATTCCAAGTAGGCAAAAATGGTAGATAAAGGAGAAAACTAAAAATTATAATCAGGTTCAAAATCAAAAAACATGTATCTATGGACCAAAAATTAAAGAATAATACAAGCCAATGAAAAGAGCTTATTCCCTGGGTGTGCTAGTCTCCAGTCCAAAAGTAAGCAGTAAGAAACCAGTGACAGACATCTGAGAATTCAGCTTCTGTGGAGTGAGTCTCTAAACATACTATACATGATAATATTGGATCAGTGACAGGTTTACTATTTGAAACTAGAAGCAGTTGTGGGACAGGAATAAGAATATATACTGTTACCCCCTACTCCAAAATAAGCCTGTAAAATGTGCTATCAACCTATTGCTTGGGGCTCCGGTTTCATAGAGTGATACGAACCTAAAAGAGAGGAAGACTAAAATATAGCCTTGTGACCATACCTTAGTGTCAGAATGAGCAATATCCCTCGATAATGTTGCAGTACAACAGCCCTGAAATGATGTTACAAAGCCTATTCCTAGATTTGGGGGAGGTTTGGGTAGAGGTAACCTCAAAATTGTTAGGGAGAGACGGGTCAGCACAGAGTACGAAGTAGAGAAAAAGGGGAAAGCAAAACACAAAATCTCCTTAAAATTAACCTGCTGATTAAAATCCCAAACCCATGAAAAGATCGTATATTAGGGCAGCACCTGTGGCTCAGTGTCTAGGGCACTGGCCCCATATACCGAGGGTGAAGGGTTCAAACCCAAACTGCAATTAAAAAAAAAAAAAATAGCCAGCCGTTGCAGTGTGCACCTAGTCCCAGCTACTCAGGAGGCTGAGCAAGAGAATCGCCTAAGCCCAACAGTTTGAGGTTGCTATGAGCTGTGACACTACAGCACTCTACTGAGGGAGACAAAGTAAGACTCTGTCTCAAAAAAAAAAACATTAATAATCAGAACATTAATTTACTATTAATAACATTATTTAATGCAAATCTGACAAAGATTTAAAAATAAGTGTTTAAGGTTTTCAAAGTAATAAATCACATTCATCAAAAAAGGATAGGTAGAAATAAAATAAGATCAGATGAATATGATAAACAGATATCTTAACTACAAAAAATATAGGCCACTGATATAAAAACCTTAATAGATCTGATAAATATTAGATTGAAAGAAGTACCATACTGAATAGTAGTTTTATCAGTTCGGATACTGTACAGTAAGGGTTCCAACAATTAAACATTTGTAATTAAGCTGGAATGCAGTGGCACAATGACAGGTCACTTCAGCTTTCAATTGCTGGGCTTAACATGTAAATTAAGGCATCTGCAAAGGATTTAATAAGGTATGTAGGAAAAAAACACAATAGTACAGCATCTCAGATTAGCATAAGTAAGTGGGAGAAAGTAGTGAAGAAGGGCTGCCTGCCTTAAAGAAAGATGAAGACTTTACCTCTTTCATGTTTTCATGGATGGAGCTGGAACATATTCTTCTTAGCAAAGTATCTCAAGAATGGAAGAAAAA
>CAUYRH010076297.1:0-34744 GCA_963574655.1 Perodicticus potto | reverse complement strand
CTAGCCTTAGCTAGGCAGGCTTTCTCTTGTGTACACTGAGGAGGAGCTATTAGAACCAAAGCGTGCCTAGTGCTGTCCAACCAACAAGGGCTGGGGCTGGTTGGCGGAAGTGAAACCCCCTATTCTTTTCTTTCTTTCTTTCTTTTTTTTTTTTTAGGCAGAGCCTCAAGCTGTCCCCCTGGATAGAATGCCGTGGCATCACAGCTCACAGCAAGCTCCAATTCCTGAGCTCAAGCGAATCTCTTGCCTCCGCCTCCCAAGTAGCTGGGACTACAGGCACCCACCACAACGCCTGGCCACTTTTTTTGGTTGCAGCTGTCATTGTTGTTTGGCGGGCCCAGGCTGGATTCGAACCCGCCAGCTCAGGTGTATGTGGGCTGGCACCTTAGACCGTTGAGCCACAGGCGCCGAGCCAGAAACCCCCTATTCTTTTCATACCTCAATCCCAGATCATGGTTGAGCACCTGCCATACAGTCAGTGCTTAATAATGACACAGGCTGAACAACAGGAGTGCCACGAAAAAATCTGTTGCTTTGTGGTCAGAATGTAATCACTGATTAAGAGCATCTTCATGAAAGCCCTTCAAATACAAATAAAGGCCAATTTGTCCCTTTCAGAACAGTGCAAAGCCATTCTCTGTACACTGGATAAATATCTGCAGAGAGCTGGCTGACGCAGCATACTAGGACTGGCATACATGTAGCCTGTTAGTATTTTAGGCAGAAATGGCATCCATTAACTTAAAATCCTTATTAGATATCCTTAAAACACTTTGACTCCCTAGAATCATGACCTAAGCTCCTCACCATCCATCAGACTGACAAAAAATGACAGCCCTTCCGGAGAGCCCATCTTTAGGAAACTTCCAAAGCTGCTTTTCCTCCAGTTAAACATGTCCAGGGCTTTTTCATCACCGCTCACTGCTGCTTTTGCCAACTGAACCAGGTCCCTGAAGAAAGGTAAATATGACACAGAAATTGAGACTCTTCTGCCCCCTCCAGGTCAGAAGCAGCACCCCCCTTCCCTTAATGGGAAACAAAACACAGTCACCATGTGAGTCCCACACTTACGTGCCCGGAGGGGGTAGCCGGAAGATACAATGAGTGAGGTGTTTCCCATACTCGTATTTCAGCAGGGGTGTCCCCTGGACCCGACCCCGTTGGTCCAATCTCCATAAAAGCAAGACACCAAGCTGGAAAATCCCAATACCACATGTGTAGTAAACATGTACTTACAGAATGACTGATGGAAATCAAACTGTGTATGATACACACACAATACATACTCATTTTCTTGCTAAACATACTAAAAGGTTAAAAAAAATCCTTTTTCTAAAATTATAAAACTACTACATGTGTTATCACACAAATTTCAAATAATTTCAGTGTTTAAAGAAAGAACCAGAAACTTTTCTATGGACCAATTCTCCATAAGAATCTCACTTCCCAGAGATAACAATTGCTATGTATGTTCAACTTTTTATTTTATTTATTTATTTATTTATTTGAGACAGAGTCTCACTTTGTTGCCCTGGGTAGAGTGCCGTGGCATCACAGCTCACAGCAACCTTCAGCTCTTGGGCTTAGGCGATTCTCTGGCCTCAGCCTCCCGAGTAGCTGGGACTACAGGTGCCCATCACAATGCCCGGCTACTTTTTTGTTGCAGTTTGGTCAGGGCTGGGCTGGAATCTGCCACCCTTGGTATATGGGGCCAGTGCCCTACTCACTGAGCCACAGGTGCCGCCCATGTTCAACTTTTTAAAATAAACTTTTAATTTTAGAATAAATTCAGATTTACAGAAAAGGTACAAAGACAGTACAGAGAGTTCCACATCCTATACCAAGCTTCTCTATCATTAGATATCAAGTTGGCATGTTACATTTTTTAGACTTACTAAACTAACACTGTGACATTACTGTTCTATTCACATTCCCTCAGTTCTTCCCTAATGCCCCTTTTCTGTCCCAGAATCCGATCCAGGACCCCACATGACATTCGGGCACTGTGTCTCCTTATTCACTGGGACAGCTTCTCGGGCTTTCCTTGTTTTTGGTGACCTGGACAGTCTGGAGGAGTGCTGAGCAGGTATATTAGGGGACGCCCCTCCACTGGGGTTTGTCAGTTGTTTTTCTCATGGGTAACCTGGGTTGTGGGTTTGAGGGAGGAAGACTATCCAGGTAAACACCTTTTCCTCGCATCATATCCAGGTGTCTGCCGCACAAACAACTCATCCTTGCTGCTCTGCACCACCTGTGGATGGTGCTCTGTCGGGATTTTCCCAACAGTGACCCTTTCCCCCACTTTCCACCCTGTACTGTTTGGAAAAAAGACACTAAGTGAACCATACTTAAGGAGTGGGGATTTATGTTCTATCTCCTCAAGAATGGAGTATCTATGTAAATTATTTGAGATTCTTCAGCATAAGAGATTCGTCTCTTCTCCACCATTTACTTATTTAGTCAGCCAAATATTTATAGCTGCATGGACTCATGGACATTTATTTTCTGTGTCTTCTGGATGACAATCCTGAGTTGCCTTATTCTGTTGTTCACTTTGGCTATGGGAGGCTCTTTGGTTGGCTACTGTGTCCCCTTGAGGTGCTCCCACCTGGTGAGTTTTGTAAGCTTTTCCTCACTTTCTGGCTGTCTAAGATTCTTTAGACTCATTTTTCTTTTCTTTTTTTTTTTTTGAGACAGAGCCTCAAGCTGTCACCCTGGATAGAGTGCTGTTGCATCAGAGCTCACAGCAACCTCCAATTCCTGGGCTCAAGCGAGTCTCCTGCCTCCGCCTCCCAAGTAGCTGGGACTACAGGTGCCCGCCACAACGCCTGGCCATTTTTTTGGTTGCAGCCATCATTGTTATTTGGCGGGCCCGGGCTGGATTCGAACCTGCCAGCTCAGGTGTACCTGGCTGGCGCCTTAGCCCGGTGAGCCACAGGCGACAAGCTTAGGCTCATTTTTCTATCCATGTCTCTGAAGCAGCCATTTCTTCAAGGAGCCTAGGTTCCTTTTATTGGAGAATGGCATTAGAAATTAAAATTTGAGTGCTCATAGCTGGGCGTTGTGGCGGGTGCCTGTAGTCCCAGCTACTCGAGAGGCTGAGGCAAGAGATTTGCCTAAGCCCAGGAGTTGAAGGTTGCTGTGAGCTATGTGATGCCATGGCTTTGTACCGAGGGCGACAAAGTGAGACTCTGTATCTAAAAAAATAAATAAATAAATAAATAAATAAATAAATAAATAAATAAATGAAAGAAAATAAAACCTGAGTGCTCAATACTGTATATTCAATTTTAAAGTCATCAAAAATCTCAAAGTAACTGCACAGACAAGTTTGAAGAGAAGTTCAAAGGAGAGAGATGTTGACTCTGTCAGAAGTGGCTGAGGCAGGGTCCCATGACTGCAGTGTGTGTGAAGCTTGGTGAAAGGCAGTATTTCAAATTTCAACTGGAATCTGTGCATTTGGTGCCCGAGCCCTCTCCAGAACTATTTCCTGGCTCAAGGTTTGGGGGGGCATTTTAGCATATTCTTCTTCCCACCCTCCTTTCCATTAGCATTGACTCCAAGATCCCCAAATGCATGATAATGTCATTTTTATTATATACAGGAATAGGATTTTCAAATAATGTCAGATTTAAAGGGAACTTATATAATGTTCCCTTTATATAACCTCTAAGAAAAGTTCTGAAAGATCTAAAATATTACATAACCCATGAATGTATATATCATAAGAATACTATGCGGGTCACAATGAAAGTTTTGAAATATGCAAAAATCAAGAAACATAAAATCTGTGTGGATGGAAACAAATGAAGCCCTCCCAGCAACACTGATAAGCCAAGCAAGTTGAAACTTGCACAGGTGAATCAGAAAGGACAGTTTTGGAATTGAAATATTTAATGGACCGTAACACTGTCTCAAAACTTTTGTAGAGATCTACATAATATATATAATCAAACTGATTCTTCTTGACTCTGTCAACTCGACAAAGACAAGAAAAACAGTATTGGCGTTTTTGTGTTCAGTAATTAAAAAAAAAAAAGATGAGAAATAATGAGGAAAAAACACAAACATAAAGATAGAAATGAAAGTATCCCCTGCCCCTGCTTCCTTCCTAGGGCTGAGTACTACACAGTTACCTGTGCAGCTGCTCTACACACACAGCATCTTCAGAGGGGTTCGGCTGCTGCACTGTTCATGTGCAGCAGGGGACTTTTTCTTTACATAATTGAATTTAGAGACATACGAGCAACATTCCAGATTTCTAGGCTGCTGCTTTGGGGAAGTTGGATGCAAGCACTTAAGAGCAATGATCTCTGCTCAGCCAGATGAACAAGTCCCTGCTGTTCTGACAGAAGCACAGAAGCAGCCCACTACCATTGGGAGGAAGACTCCCACTGACTTGGGGAGGGAGCCAAAGGATGCAATGAGCCAGATGTTTCCTACCCTCGAGTTTTTGCCAAGAGCCAGAAGAAAGAACACTAAGTTTAAGACTTCGAAACCAACTCTGAGATGCTCTCGTCTCCTCTGCTGTGCCCTCTTACTCCTTGTTCTCCCCCTTTTTCAATTATTATAGTTATATAATAGTTACGTATCTTTATCCTTATTCCTGATTCTAAACACTGAGCTTCCCAGGGCTCTGTGCTTGGGTCTTCTCTTAGTTTTTGTACCTCTCAACACTTCTTTATATTTGGGGCTGTCTCTTTACCATTGGCAACTTTCTTTTAAGTTAATTCAGGTAATTTCATACAATAAGACTCTAAAGAAAAGTTATTCCCTAAGTGAGAAGTTACCCCCAGTTGTGAAGAGCAAGAGTTTATAGTAAGGAACTAATGTGAAGTTAGAGTGCTCAGGACTCAGTGGCTCATTACACAACAAAAGGACTATAACATGGGTGCCCTAACCACGCTTCACAAAAAAGCTGTGTTAGTCACAGGCTTGTCATTCATCAGGGCATACCTTGACCCTCACATCAGGTTCAGCCAGAGTCCCCTGAGAAACCAAGTGGACTGGCCTATGTAATGTTCTCTCCTCCTCTCTACTGATGGGACTTTAGAATGCTCAGCCAGTGTCCCTTTCTTGGGATCACCCACCTTCCCAGGTACAGTTGACTGGTGCACGTGTGGGCATGGGCTGGACTGCAGGGTCCTTTCCCTGAGTCTGGAGGAGCAGGTGGTCCTGAGCTGGCAGTGTTCTCATCCAAGACCAGGGTCTCAGATTAAGGGAACCTTCTTGCTTCAGCTGATCAGGGTAGACTCTGGCAGAGCTCTGGCAGAAGGGCAGAGAAGCCACTTGCACCAAGCCTCATGAAAAGTCCCAGGAGTCTGTTTATTCAGTTTGTTATTACTTCTCTTCCTGCTTGAGCTCCTTATTAAATTAGTTTCATTCCAATCTTAGATTTTCTTAGAAGGTAGGTATTTCTGTTTTTAAATATTCTTATTCACAGGACTGCACTGGCTCATACATGGGTATCATCTTATGCCTTTGTTAGTTCCTTCTTAGTATAGTCAAGATGAGAATCATGAAATTTAATGATCTTGAAATATTTTATTCTGATGGGGGATTTGCAGACTTCTGCAGCACAGAAGTAGGAAAGATCACCAAGGAAGCAGGAATCTGGAGTGAGGCCAATGTCATTAGATGAGATTTGACTAGAAAACAGAAGAAAAATCATCCAGAGAAGGACGGCATGACAGAAAAAAGGGCAAATGACAACAGAAGAGGAAATATGAATGGCTTATGTAAATGACATTCATCCACAACAGCAAGAGAAAAGCAAAACCACAACTCTAATCAGAGTCTACTTTCCAAGCAAAGTTCTGGAATTTTGATACAACACTCTGTGGGGAAACAAATGCTGGCATGTTGGTGGGCACTGGTGTAAGTCCTATGGAGGGTGATGTGGGCAACATCCCCGGGATCACAAGGACACGTGCCCTGGGACCCACTTGCTCCCCTTCTAGGCATTTGTCTAAACGTGCACATGTGCAAAGTGACAGAAACACCATTGTCTGTTTAGCTGAAGACTGGGAACTACCAAAAGGTTTATCAACAGGAGGCTGGTTAAGCAAATTATAACATACCATATAATGAAAACCCAGTTAAAAGAAAATAAGGTAGTTTGCCATTTACCAGTGTGGAGAGATATCCACATCACACCCTGTGAAAGGAAAAAAGCAAGATGCCATCACTCGTGAAAAAACATGAGGAACTTCAGGAGATAATACCCTGTGAGTGATGCTCCTGCCAGAAATGTTTAATTTCAAAGTATCACAAGGAGACAATCAAATGCATCCAAGTCAAGGGATAGTTCACAGAACCACCAGTCTATACCCTCAGAATGCCAATGCCATGAACGACAAAAGGAAGGGACGGGGCGGTGCCTCTGGCTCAGTGAGTAGAGCGTCGGCGCCATATACCCAGAGTGGCGGATTCAAACCCGGTCTCGGCCAAACTGCAACAAAAAAATAGCCGGGCGTTGTGGCAGTCACCTGTAGTCCCAGCTACTTGGGAGGCTGAGGCAAGAGAATCGCCTAAGCCCAAGAGCAGGAGGTTGGTGTGAGCTGTGACACCATGGCACGCTGCCGAGGGTGACAAAGTGAGACTCTGTCTCTAAAAAAAAAGGAAAGACGGACCAGAGAGCCATTATTGATTAGAGAGAAAAAGTGTCTCAAGGCAATGCTGGATTCTTTACGACAGTGATTTTCAACCACTGTGCCATGACACACTGGTGAGGATGTTAGGTGAGAGGACATTAGGTGTGCCACTAAAATTCTTAAAGCTCATTAAACTGTTTTTGAAGGGAATTCAAAGCACAGTAAGCACAGTAAGTATTCTTTTCTTACTCTTTTTTTTTTTTTTGAGACAAAGTCTCACTATGTCACCTTGGGTAAAGTGCCACAGTGTCACAGCTCATAGCAACCTTAAACTCTTGGGCTTAAGCAATTTTCTTGCCTCAGCCTCCCAAGCAGCTGGGACTACGGGCGCCTGCCACAATGTCCAGCTATCTTTTTGTTGTAGTTGTCATTGTTTGGTAGGCCCAGGCCGGGTTTGAACCCACCAGCCCCAGTGTATGTAGCTGGCACCCTAACTGTTGAGCTGCAGGCGCGGGGAGCTTTTTTATTCTTTTTTTGATCAATATAATTTAAGTGTGCTGCAGAAGTTTAACTATAGGTTCAAGTGTGCTATGTGATTAAAAGGTTGGAAAATGCTGCTTTACTGGATTCTTGATTAGGAAAAATCCAGCTATCGAGGACGTTTTGGGGACTGGAGGGATTTAACACGAGCTGTGAATGGGTGTCACTGTCTCATTTCCTAAGTGTGTTTTAACTATACGGTATACGCGAAAATGACCTAGTTCTTAGGAGACTGATCGGTCTCTCAGTGAAGTACTATGTCTGTAACAAACTCTCTTATACTCGGGGTAGGAGGGGGGATACATATGGAAATAGAGAAAGCAGATGAGTCAAATTAGATGGGTGTTATTTGTGCTATTCAACTCCTCTCAAAGTTTAAAAATTCCAAAATCAAAGGTTAGGGAAAGAGCACATTTGTATGTTCCTGAGTGTCCTCTAGGAAACAGGAGAGATGGTAATTAGCCATGTGTGCTAGAGGGCAGGTAGGGGCTGAGCAGCAGATGGGGGTAATCGGAAAATCCTGTCATGCTTACACTTTTTGAACTTTGAAATGTGAATAGATTACCTATGGTTAAAATCAATGAACACATAATGAAATTCCTGCCCTGCATTTATAAATCAAATTCGGTCTAGACCAGGATTTCTCAACTCCTGTCCCGCACCATCCCTCCATGGGCTCTGCAGGACATTAAGCAGTGTTCCTGGTCTCTACAATCCGCTAGATGCCAGCAGAATCCTCCCCCAAGGCTGTGACAACAAAAAATGTCTCTGGACACTGTCACACGTTTCTAACTAGGGGCAAAATCAACCCGCGTTAAGAAGCTTTGAGTTAGACAAATAGACCTAGGGACTCCCAAGCAACAAAGGCATATGTTCATGGAAGAAGGTGACTCTGGGTTGCCATGAAGGTGACAGCATCTGAGGCATTCACTGCTTCTCTCTGTAATTTCCTAGCAAAGTTCATTTTGTTGCCATAGAATGGGATCATAACATGAAATTTCTAAGCTTTGCTTCTAATATAAAAATAAAATCTGTAATTACATGTGACAAGATCAACTGAAGTTGGCAAACACATATCCAAATAATTTGGTCTTTAATATCCTTCGCAGTACATATGACTAAGAGCATGGTCAGAGGACGCAGAGATCTCAACCCAACAGCCAGTGCACGTATACTCACCCTGTCTCCGGAGAGGAGGCAGTTCCCACTGGTGCTCCAGTTGAGGACGGTAATGTTGGCAGTGTGTGTCAAAGGCACCACGTGCTGCTCCTTGTCCTGCTTGTTAAACACTATCACTTCACCCGTTTCCCAGCCAATAACCAGGATCAGCCGCGTTGGGTGCCAGCACAGGGAAGTAATCTGGAATGGCCTCTCAATATGTGTATCAGGCACACGCTCACCCTGTATCAGACAAGAGATTAAATCTCATAATTTGGAGAATGGCAGCTACTTCAAGAATTTCTGGCTAATCTGGAGAAATGACATCAGCTATAAGACACAAAGAGCTGCTTATCAAGGCAATGTTCTTGGTAGGCTCTTTAATTTTCATAAAACCATGTTACCTCTCTAGCTGAGCCATCAAAGCAGAAGGTCACTTACATTAAGTGGACAAGACCATCAGTTTATCAACAAGCGCAGCCTCCTACTCACGGCTGCTGGAGGGCTAGCAAGCATTTTATTTTAATTTAATTTTTTTTTTTTTTTTTTGCAATTTTTGGCCAGGGCTGGGTTTGAACCCACCACCTCCAGCATACGGGACCAGCGCCCTACTCCTTTGCACCACAGGCGTTGCCCCCTAGCAAGCATTTTAATTGGTGTGGCTTCCAATAAAACCTTATTACAAAGATAGGCAGTGTGCCACTGGGTGAAGTTTGTGGCCCCAAGGTTCTCAGAGTGTGGTCCAGAGACTCAGAGACCCTTTCAGGGATCTGGAAGGTCAAAGTTATTTTCAAAGTGATACTAAGAGTTACTTCCCATGAGTCTACTATGGAGTTTTTCCAAAGGCTGTGACATGTGATGATGTTGTAAATAATGGCTCATGAAATATGTGCTTATATATGCATATTCTTTTTCTTTCTGTAGAGACAGAGTCTCAGTTTATTGCCCTTGGTAGAGTGTCCTGGCATCACAGCTCACAGCAACCTCCAACTCCTGGGTTTAGGCGATTCTCTTGCCTAAGCCCCCCGAGTAGCTGGGACTACAGGCGCTGGGCTGTTTTTTTGTTGCAGTTTGGCTGTGGTCGGGTTTGAACCCACCACCCTCAGTATATGGGGCCAATGCCCTACTCATTGGACCACAGGCGCCGCCCAATATATATGCATATTCTTATGTTTTCCAGAAATTCCTAAAGGAGTATAAGCAGCTTTGGGGTATCAGAGATTAACTCAATTTGTTCTCAGTTCTACTAGCAATCTTCTGTGATCTCATCATTGTCCTAGAAACAATTTTTTTGTTTTTTGAGACAGAGTCTCACTCTGTCACCAAAGGTAGAGTGCTGTGGCATCATAGCTTATAGCAACCTCAAACTCTTAGGCTTGAGCAATCCTTCTGCCTCAGCCTCCAGAGTAGCTCAGACTACAGGTGCCCGTCTCCACACTCGGCTAATTTTTCTTTTTTTAGTAGAGGAGGTCCTGAAGGTGGCCTTAATCAAGCATGACAGATGTCCTTTTACAAGGAGAAGAAGAAACTTAGACACGAAGAAGAAGGCCATGCGACACCAGAGACAGAGACTGGAGCACCGAGAAGCTGAAGAGCACCCCAGACGGCAGCACCAGGCGCCCAGGTACAGGCACAGAGCACAGGCTTGTTACAGCCTATGGAGAGAGCATGGCCTTCCCGACTCCTTGGGTTTGGATTTCTGGTCTCTAGAGCTGAGAGAGTACATTTCTGTTATTTTAAGCCACTCAGTTTGTGGTGATTTGTTATAACAGCCACAGATGACTCACAGTTTCAAATGGCCAAAGTGAAAATTTAAGGAGTGAGCTGGCAGGAGAATGGGCTGAGATTTACAGACAACACTGTGGGGCCATTTCTGGGTGGTGAGTGTGAACTGACTATGGAATCTGTCCCAACTTAACTATTTATAAATATGTCCCCAAATCTAAATAGCAGGGACTAACTGCCCACATATTAGGGCTTTTATAACATTAGGAATTCAACCTCAGTGCGAACTGACAATGGTGTCGTTTTCTTAGTGAAAAAGCCAGAGTAGTGCTAGATGGATCACACACACACACTCATGCACGAGAACAAAAGAAATACAAGGGCCCAAAGTCGGAATCTTTGCTTCTGAGTACTCACTTGTTCCAGGTACACATCCACGCTGCCTCCTGAGTTTGTGCTGACAGAGGCAACTGCCAAGAATGGGTGGACAGGGTGCCAGCTGATGTGGGAGGGAGAGCTGGCTGTATCTGGGACTTCTACACGATGGTCAAAATAGACAGCCATGACCAAACTCAGATCTGGTCTGAAACCTGCAGGGAAAAGAAGTTTTGAACAAAACAAATGCAACAACCATATATGGAATCACAAAAGGGACATGTTACAAATCATTAGACATTCAGCAACTTAAAAATGCACCTTTGGACTGATGCTGGCCACTTTATGTGGAAGAGACTTCTAACAGGGAAAAAACATAAAATCAGAAATATGGATTGGACCTGGAATGTCCCACAGTGTGACAAAAAAGAATAAAACTCGTTGCCATCAAATAAAAAGAGAAAGAATAGCTCTGTAGTCCAGACAACACTTACAATCCTTGATAACTTTTATTCCAATTTTAACAAGGACACTTTATATTTCTATAGCAGCCCATTAAGCAAAAATTTCTAACAAAACGAAAGTAAATTGCTCCACAAGAGAATATTGGTATAGAAAAAAACAGTACTCAATTTCTGATAAAGCATAATACCCAAGATTGTCTTCTACCTCTGATTCCCAGGTGGTGGACAGTCAAGAGCACAAAGCCTCAGCAACTGCAAAGAAGTTAAACTTGATTAATTGATCTCTTTGATTCTTCCTTTCAGACCTGGAAAGATAGCTGCACTGTCCCTTTTTAGCAGAGGTAGGATGGTAAATGATGTGGCACTCTGCCTATTGCCTACCTTTCCATGCCCCAGAGCCAGTGTGGGGAAGTTAACTATGGGTTGGTTTGTTATCATTTAAAATTATACTCAACTTCATACCCATTACGATAACTATTATCATAAAAACTGATATAGTTAAGTATTGGTGGAGATTTGGAAAACTGGAAGCCTTGTGTATTGCTGGTGAGAATGCAAAATCTTACAGCCACTGTGGAAAAGCCTGGCGATTTCTCAAAAATTTAAACATAGAATTATCATTTTATTTAGCAATTCCACTTCTGGGTATGTACTCAAAGAATTTAAAACAGGTTCTTGAATAGATACCTAAATTCCCATGTTAACAGTAGCATTATTCACAAGAGCTAAAAAGTGGAAACAACTCAAAGGTCTATTGATGGATGAATGGATAAACAAACTGTGGTCTAACCATAGAATGGGGTATTATTCAGCCTGAACAAGGAAGGAAAGTCTGACACAGGCTACAACACGGATGAACCTTGAAAACACTATGCTAAGTGAAATAAAACAGACAGAAAAGGATAAATACTGTACAACTCACTTATACACGTATGAGGTACTTAAAGCAGTCATAATCATAGAGATGGAAAGTAGGACGGTGGCTGCCAGGGGCTGGGGGAAGGAAAATAAGACCGGAGACTGAAAAGTTAGGGCTGATCAGAAAGGTCCTGAAATGGATGTACACACAACAATGCAAATGTACTTAATGCCACTAACGTATACACTTATAAATGATAAAAATACTAAGTTTTATATTATATATTTACCACACAAAAAATTTTTGAAGTTGTGCTGTCACCTCCATGGACTTAAAAGAGTACCAGCCCAAAATTCCCCAGGGGCATGGCCAGTTCCTGTCTGCAGGCAGCTGGCTACAAGAGAGTCAGGAAGGGAAAGACCCTATCTCCTATACACATACACGCACACACACACATATCACATAGCCACCATCTACACTGATCAAGGCCCTAATTTCTTTAAGTAAAGTCCTTATGCAAACCTTCAAACAAAGCTAAAAATGAAAATACCATGAGATCAAAACCTGGGTGACTAAAACCTTTCAAAGTGAGTTTTAATGTGTTGCGGCCAGCCAAGAGTCTAATTCCTGGGCTATGGGAAATTTGTATTTAACAAGTTTACTTCATGAAAATATTTCCCTGAAAAGTCAGCAATATATTACTTATGTTGTAATAATAAAGAACTACAATAGCATTTGAATAAAATTAACTTATTTCTCTTGTACAAACGTAAGAGGTATGAATGCTATTGGTCCTTTAAATTATTTTCTTTCCAGTCCAAGCAAGAGTGAGTCCCTGTCTATACTAAAAATAGGAAAAAAACCTTAGTCAGGTGCAAAGTACTTGGGAGGCTGAGACAGGAGTATCATTTGGGCCCAGGAGTTTGAGGTTGCTATGAGCTATGATGACACCCCTGCACTCTAGCTGGGTGACAGGAGTCTTTGTCTCAAAAAACAGTTATTTACTTTCCTGTCTGGGTTTTTTTCAGAAGCTCATTCCCCTCCATAAGCTTCTCTTGGGTAATCAGAAAACTCCTCCACGAAGCTCTTGGAGACTTGACCTCTCCTACATTGTTCTGAGCTCTGTCCCCACACAACCTGGTACTTCTCCATAGCTGCACTTAGACTTCACTGTGTGTGTTTGATTGATCATCCCTTCCCCATGTTATCTGCCTCTTAGGCTGGAAGCCACCAGAGCATTCCCAGCCCCTCGCACACAACTGGATCTCAATATGTGAATCCTAGATGTAGATGTGTATTACCAAGGAAAGATGTTCTTGCTGAGTTTTTGTTGCTGTTACTGTTTTTAGAGTTTTTTTTATTCTTGCCCAGGCTGTGCAGTGCTCATGGCTCACTGTGGCCTCAAACTCTGGGGCTAAGTGAGATTCTCCTGCCTCAGACTCTTAAAAAGCTGGGACTGCAGATGTGTTCCAACACACCTGGCTAATTTTTATTTTTTATTTACTTTTTAAATTGTATTTTTGTTATTTTATGTTTGAGACAAGAGTCTCACTTTGTTGCCCCAGGTAAAGTACCGTGGTGTCATAGCTCACAGAAACCTCAGACTCTTGGGGGTCAAGCAATTCTCTTGCCTCAGCCTCCTGAATAGCTGGGACCACAGGGGCCCACCAAAACACTGGGCTATTTTTTTGAAACAGGGTTTCGCTCTAGCTCAGGCTGGTCTGGAACTCATGAGCTCAGGCAATCTGCCACCTTGGCCTCCCAGAATGCTGGGATTACAAGCGTGAGCCACTGCTTCCAATCTTACACATGGCTAATTTTTAAATTATTTGTATAGGTAGGGGTCTCTCAATTCTTTCTGATTTGTCGGTTATAAAAAGTGGGTTTTAAACCAGCCTGAATAAGTCTATTTTTATACCACCTATAATTTGTTCATCATTCCTTTCACTTGCATTTTAACGTGTTTCTACAGTGAATAAGTATTACCTCTATAATTAAAAAAGAAAAGTTACCAAAGTAAAAATGAAGACAGATAGCTAACAAGACAAGTTATGTACCCAATAACAATCTATTAATAGCATCACTTCAGAAACAAGAACAAAACCACCTCCAGGTCTCCAGAACATAATACTGGCAAATATATTGTATCTGGGGGAAAATGTTTCACCTATTCTAAGCGATTTGCTACTCCCCTTCACCTTCAGCCGTCGGACGTCTTCAGGGCCTACATGCCTCCATTAAACCGATTGAGAGTCTGTTAAGCTTATTCGACTACCAGAGTCCACGGTAATAAGATTTCCGAGTAGTGGTTCTCCTTGGTGACATTGTATAAGAAACCCAAGGAATGGGATTCAAAGGGTGGACGTTCAGGGGCAGGCACTCGTGGCCACCTAAAGCGTCTCACCGTCTAGCCTCTGGGTTGCACAGTGTTGGCGGCTCCAATTAGGGCACTGGACCCACAGACAGGGTTTTAAGCTATCGACGTTCAGCCAGGTGCAGAACGTTTTTTTCTTGCTGTTTTTTCCAAATCTTGCTGTTACCGGGGGGTCAATGGCGGTGCCCACCTCCCCTCCCTGTCCATTTCAAAAGACCCGCGGCTGTGCCCAGAGATGGCAACCAGGGTACCACGAGCCACCAGGACGCCGTGTCAAGGACGCCCTGGCTTCGATGGAACCCGACAACAATCCCCAAGGACTGGGCAGCGGCGAGACGGCGGGAGAAGCTCAGCAAGTCCCCAGCCCCTGATTCCCGGCCTTCCCAGGACCTCGGCCGCCCTGGCCCGGGAGGCCACTCACCCTGCCAGGCCTCGGAGTTGCAGCGCGTTGCCGGGACAACACCGCGCGAGGAATGAGCAAACGCCCGAAGGTGAGCGAAGCTGAGGCTGCCGGAAAGAGCCGAAGGAGATCGGGAGAGGTCGGGCGACTCCGGCCTGGGAGCCCCGCCACGCGATCCGACGCGAGTCGCCGGCTGGAGCTGGGCTGCGAGAGGCGGGGCTGCTCTTGGACGTGTCTGGGGACACTAGCCACGCCTTCCGGTACTGTGCCAGGTAAATCGACAGGGGGAGGAAGGCGGAGCCGCGGCAGGACCGGAACGTCCCCTTCGCCCACACTCCTCTCCGGCTCGCCTAGAAGTGCGGACGCTGGACCCCACGTTCTCGCTGGGCTCTGAGCTGTCTGGGCTTAGACGGAGGCTGCGAGTGAGGAGCACACCTGGCCGAAACCAGTCGGCTCCGCATGGTTTCCTGGGACTGCCAGGCCACCTGTGATGAGCACCTCTCCGGACCACCTCCGGCCAGAGAGAGGCCTGCCCGTCAGGGCCAGGGCCACCTGCCTCGCGCAACCCGTCCCCAGTCGTGGGCGGCCGCGCTCGGGCCGACCCAGACGTTAGATTTGAAACACTATCCCGTCATCAGAAAGAGCAAGCGCAGCGAAGCCAGAAGGAAGTTTGGGCGCGCTGGGTGGAGAAACACTAAGTTGTAAAAACACTCTTGGGTCCCTATAATGAAAGAGACTTAAGTGCCCAGCAACGTCGGCGACGCTAAAGCAAGAGAGAAAAGGCGCTATCCTGCACTTCAGAAACCCTCTGCTGTTTTTCCTCTGAAGCTGGCTAGGTTCACGCCTGACGCCAGACTCTCAGCGGCTGCAGCGTTTTCTTCTCACGCATCCGTCAACACGGCCGCAGCCAATCACATCCCGGGTGCTGAGCTATTGGCCGCCGGTCCACCAATCCGAAGAGACGCACAGCCCGCACGGTCGCGAGGCTTACGTCACAACAGTACTTTCGCCGTAGCCCCTCCCCCAATATTCTCCCCGTGCCCTTGCGTACGAGCGCGCGCGCCGGCTTCTGACCAATGGGAGAGTCTTTAGGGATCACGCGGCTGAAACCCGGGGCGGACTATTCCCCGCAGGCGTCGCCCCGCCCCGCCCTCACGCCCTGGCGGCGCTTTGGCCCCGCCCCGGCGCGCCGGCTTCGAGGTCTCCACCGGCCGTCGTAACCGGAACTGCTGCTGAGCGCGGTGACAGCACCGGCGCCGCTGCCCCGTCAGCCGCACTCGGGTGCGCGGAGGGACGAGCTGGGGCAAGCGCCTCTCGGCCACCACTCCAGAGCCGGACGGCCACATCTGCGAAGAGTCCTCGCTCCAGCCGGCACTCGGGGGCCGGGGCTGGCCGGCCCGGCCGGTTCTGCGGGCACCCGGGGAGGTCCCGGGAGGCCCGGGAAGCCAGGCTGCCGTGGGGCGTTGATGAAAAAGGTGACCGGAAGCTGGGCGCTCGGCCGCCCCGCCGGGCTGTCACGTCCAGGCGAGGCCCAGTGGGAGAGGCCGCGGGCGGCGTCTGTGGGCGCCCCAGGCCGTGTACTGCGTGTAGGGTGTTGGGCCGGGCGGCTCCGTGGAGCCCTCGGCGGAGGCATCTTGCATTGGCGACGTCCGTGTGCCCCCAGAGATCTGCCCCAGAGGGAGGTTTCCGTTCGTCCCGGCCCTAAACGCGACGAAGGGTGTGGAGCCGGGATGGGGCTGGAGGTGACTGCACCCTCTGTGAAGGGTTAGGAAGTAACGTTGGAGGTTTTCGGCCAAAGACGAATCTCCGTGTTGTTCTTTTCCTTTAGAGAAGTGTGAAAGGTGTGGATGTCTTCTCAGTTCTTAAGTGGTTGGTGCCTTCAGTATGAAGCACAGCAAACGGGCGAGTTTATTCTGATGGCTGATGTTTGTTTTGCTTGGGTCCTGGGTCGACTGGGTAGCTTTGGTACGGCAGGTCTCCGGGGAGCGGGGTTCTCCATTTTATAGCCCAGAGAGTAGCTTTGGGGGATTTAGGGTTTTTTAAGTAGAAATGGATGGGCTGAGAATGAAAAGTGAGAAGTCCTTTGAGTTTGGGCATTTGTCTTGTATGGTTTTGTTTTTTGGCAGGGTGTTTAAAAACTAGCATGAACTCAAGTGATTTATAAGATCGATTCCAAGAGATGAAAACTGCTCCACATCATTTTGTAGGAGTGTACATCAGAGTAGTGGTATTATTACGGTTTTTACCCATTTCTTAATCTTTTGAGAGGTCCTTGACCACTTTTCTATATTTCATTGTGTTGGTGCCTTGCTCTTGTTTTCCTTTTAATGGAAATGTATTTCTCTTCAACAGTTATGTACAAGTTAGTTGTCAATATCTGTTCAGGAAGCTAATATTTATCTTTGTCTTTTCATTACACGTTCACATTGCTGATTATTTCTTGGCTTAACATGTTGGTGTATACCTGATACTCTTACCTTATTTTTGAGTGGCTGTGTTTTCGGGGCTGCAGACATTTTGTCATTGCATTTTGTTGTTGACGTTTTACAAGGCAGTGGGTAAGTTGGTAGCAAAGTTAGTGCAAGAATTTCATTGATCGTTACCAAGAGTTTTAACACCTGTATCTTACACTGATTCTTACCATTGGACCAGGACATAACACGGCTGTCACTTTCCTGGGTGGCTCCAACCTGTTCCATGCAACAGACTCCTTTGTTGTAAAAGCATTTTTAATTGGTAAATCCCCGTAGCAGCACACATCTCCCATTCTGAGAAGATTCCCAGAGATTCGGAGCTTATTATTCTTTATGTCTGTTTTAAAATAAGCAGATGGCCCGGCGGCCCTAGGCCACCATGGAGTTCCCCGAGCGAGCGGGCCGGCCCGCGCCTTTCCCGTCCCAGGGTCTATCCCAGCTGCTCGGCCCTCCTTCCGGGCCAACTCTGGGGGCCGGCGCGCGGGGCAGGTGCGCGGGGCCGGGGAGCCCCGCGCGTTTCGGGGGGCGGGGAGGGGGTGGGGACGAGGGGCGAGAGCTGTGGCTGCGGCCCGGCCGGCCAAGGCGGCGAGGGAGCGAGGCCGGCGCGCAGGGCCAGGCCATGAGCCGAGGCCCCGCCGGGTAGGTGGCTGCCGTTGGGGGCTGGCGGCTGGGACCCGTGCCCCAACCCGCGCTCGGCCAGGACCTGCGCCCGCGCTCCCGGGTATGGGCTTGGGGCGGGCCAGGGTCTGCCGGGCTGTCGCGCCCTCCCCGTGGCCGCTGGAGCGCGGGCCTCAACCGGGTCGCCTCCTGGGCAGGCCCCGCAGGGCCCCTGGCGGCAGGCGGCGCCGGGCGCCGTGGCGCGGGCCGTGAGGGTCCCAGCGGGCCCCCGCGGGCTGTGCGGGCCGGGCCGGGCCGCCGAGAGGGGATTTGGAACAAACAACGGCGGCCATGTTGAGAGGAATCGGGCGCTAAACTTCCCGGCCGCCGCCTCACTCGCCTCCTACCGCTCCCTCGTACAGGATGACAGTGAAGTTGGGCGACGGCGGCAACGGGGAGGAAGGGCTCAAGAAGCTGGGCAAGCGGTCAGCCGATGAAGAGTCCCTGGAAGGAGAAGGGGCCGGCGGCGCCGACGCGGCCGAGGAGAGCCGCGGCACAAAGAGGGACGAGAAGAGCCCCCGGACTGGCGTCGATGGCACCCCCGCGCCCCCCGGCGCGCCGCGGGCGTCGTCCCCGCCGCAGGGCAGCCCCCAGGACCAGCACCACTTCCTGAGGTCCAGCGTGCGACCGCAGAGCAAGAGGCCCAGGAAGGACCCGCCGTGCGCGGTGGGCAGCGGCGGCGCCGGCGGTTCGGGGCCCCGAGGAAAAGGTAGGGCCGCCCGTCCCCACCGGAGACCCCTACCCGTCTCGGGCCGGGCCCGGGTGCCGAGGAACCCGTCCCTCCCCGGCCGGGCGTCACCCCAGCTCTCCCGTCCTGGGGCCTACAGAGAGGCCCCTCACTTTATTTAGGCTGCACTTCTGGGCGGCGTTGGGGGGTGGGATGTGTCCCCTCTTTCCTTCTAAGAGCCTGTTACTTTCTGTATTTGAACTATATGAAGACAGACACGGTAAGTATCCTCTTTTTGGGGAGTAAAAGAGATCCCCTGAGGCTGTTTTCTTCCTAAAGGATCCTTGATGGTTTTCTAGGGTTGGCTATTTTAAACAGCCTACAGTAGTTTTAGAAATAGGAAGAGAAAAGATACCTGCTGTATTTCTTTCCCAGACTCCAATAGTGGAAATGCAACAAAGGAACAGACTTTTGAAACCCAAGGGGAAAGACTGATAAGAAGGGGGAAAAGGACTCTGGGGTCTTACTTGGCTCATTGTCCTCTGCAGGAAGGGCTTAGAGATGGGGCCATTCCAGTGGCAGCCAGGTTTACTTCAGGGCCACAGAAAGGATTGTTCCTGGGGTGGTAGATAGTGGAAACAATTGGGCCTCAACAAAAAAGAGCACCCCTCTGTTTGTTTGTCTCCTGTTCTGAGGTGACTGAGAATATTACTACTTAACTGGGGTCCCTATCAAAATACCCTAAAGGGCAGTGTGTCCTCGGGTCTCTGTGCCTGCACTTCATTGTTGTGTGTTTTCCTTACTTGTATTTCAGCATTGCACTTTTTCAGGTGTATTGCCCTTAAATTCTTTTTGTTTCAGACCAACTTCACAGTACTTTTTATAAGAAGCAAATATTACATCAATTTCCAGTGAGCTTCATATGAAAAAAATTTTTTCCCAGTTCCTTGAGAAATGCAAATTTAAATTTAGTAAGTGGTCCTGATAGTTGTCCTGATAGTTTTAAAAAGGAAGTATTTCAAGAGTTAACAGAGGACCTGTTTTGGAAATCTGTGCCAAATGTGTTCTATTAAGCTCAGTTCTGCCTTGTCCTCAATGAACGAGGGCTGGTCTCTGGAATCATGGCCTTACTAGTTAAGAAAGAATTTTGGTATAAGTACACTTACAGCTGTGAATGGTAACTTAGTATGTTTCAGAATTTAGAACTTGCTTCATACAACTTTATTCTGATACAAAAGTTTGCAGATTTATTAATTTGCTTTACTCCTCTTGCTTGTTTTTTCACTTGTGTCTGAGCTCATGTATGCTCCTTGGGTATCTTTAAGGGTTTGTCATTAGTAGTTTCAGAAGTCCTGGGCCTGGCTGGCGTTTGAGGCCTGCCTTACCCTGGCCCCCTGACCTCACCCTGTTCATATGACCTTTTTGTTTTTTTTAAAGACACAGTCTCACTTTGTGTCCCCTGGTAGAGTGCTGTGGCGTCATGGCTCACAGCAACCGCAAATTCTTGTGCTCAAGTGATCCTCTTGCCTCACCCTCCCAAGTAGCTAGGACTACAGGCGCTTGGCAATTTTTAGAGATGGGATCTTGCTCTTGCTCAAGTTGGTCTCAAACTCCTGAACTCAGGCAATCCACCCACCTAAGCCTCCCAGAGTACTAGGATTACAGGCGTGAGCCACTGTGCCTGGCCTGTCAATGGACCTCTTGAATTTGCTTTTCTATCAGAGAAGTGTCCTCACCTATGAAGCAAGGAGCAATAGCAACTGCTTTACCCTCTCTTGAAAGTGTGGTTGCGAAAATGAACTAAGGTGTTGGTACAAAAGCACTCTGTAACTTGTCTACCTGTGTGTAAGGCGAAGTGCTGAAACTTATTCAGGTAAATTTTTGGCAGTAAACTGATGAGAAGAGGTTTGCTTTTTAAGAGAGAATGGTTTGTTAAGGTAGAGAATGTTTCCTGGGTTAGCTTCATGCTGAGATCATTGGTGCTTCTTAGAGGCAAGTCTTGTCTCAGTGTGTGGCTCGGAATAGCAGTTGACTTTGTATTATGTTCTATATTAGTAAAATGCAAATTTGCTAGAATTTGTTCCTAGTGGCTTATCTATTTTCCTACTTTAGTTAGCAAGTATTTAAGTAAATACTAAAGCTAAGCCATAAGGGTAGCCTTTTGGAAAGGAATAGGAAGGTCTTCTTTGCCTCACAGAACTTCTCAGCCACCATCTGCTCTTGAACTTTCCAGTGCAGCCTCCTGTTGGCTGCCGTCTGCTCATGGGTGTGTGGATCTTTTGGATGCACTTTGCTGAGCTTGGGATGTCCCTTCCTCTGTGCTTCAGGGATACGTCTACTCGGTCATCCCCTCTTCACTCATCAAAAAAGAAGGTCTGGTTATGACAACATTCCCTCTACCCCCAGACATTCTTAGCTAGTGCTTGAGGACAACCCTGAGAGGAAATATTTCCCTTACAGACAGTGAAAATCTCTACCTGGAATAGTGAGCATGTTTCAGTGAGGAAATAAATAGTACTTTACTTTTCAGTTTTTCCCTTGGAAAGAAATGTAATTTCTGTTCTGTATAAGGAGTACTCAGCTTAGCCACTGGGAGTTCTTTTGGTTGATTACCTACTCCTTTGCCAATTTCAATCACCCCACCACCACCCTTTTTTGTTTTCTCTTTTTTTATTTTTCGAGACAGAGTCTCACTTTGTTGCCCTCAGTAGAGTGCTGTGGCCTCATAGCTCATAGCAACTTGAAACTCTTGGGCTCAAGTGATCCTCTTGCCCCAGCCTTGCAGGTAGCTGGGACTATAGGTGCCCACCACAATGCCCAGCTAGTTTTTTAGAGATATAGTCTTGCTTTTTGCTCAGGCTGGTCTTGAACTCCTGAACTCAAGTAGTCATCTGCCTTGGCTTCCCATGTTTTTTCTCTTTTTGATACAGGGTCTTACTCTGTCACCCGACCTGGAGTGCAGTGGTGCAATAATAACTCACTGCAACTTCGAACTCTTGGGTTTGAGCCTCTTGCCTCAGACTATGAAGTAGTTGGGACTATAGACCCACACCACCATACCTGGCTAATTTGGGGAGACAGGGTAAAGACAGGGTCTCACTGTGATGCCCAGGTTAGTTTCAATCTTAATAGACCAGAAACTTCACAGTGAATTTGGAGGAAAGGACTTGTGGAGAGAAGGTAAGTTCTCTATGTTTTCGCTACATAACTGATTTTTGTTTCCCTATAAGAATAGACCCTTTGTCTAGGCGAGGTGGCTCACACCTGTAATCCTAGCACTCTTTTTTTTTTTTTTTTTGAGCCAGAGCCTCAAGCTGTCACCCTGGATAGAGTGCCATGGCATTACAGCTCACAGCAACCTCCAATTCCTGGGCTCAAGCGAATCTCCTGCCTCTGCCTCCCAAGTAGCTGGGACTACAGGCGCCTGCCACAACGCCCGGCCATTTTTTGGTTGCAGCCACCATTGTTGTTTGGTGGGCCCAGGCTGGATTCGAACCCGCCAGCTCAGGTGTACGTGGCTGGCGAATCCTAGCACTCTTGAGAGGCCAAGGTGGGTGGATCACCTGAGTTCAGGAGTTTGAGACCAGCCTGAGCAAAGTGAGGCCCTGTCTCTACTAAAAATTGAAAAACTAGGCCGAGTGTCACTGTAATCCCAGCACTTTGGGAGGCTGAGGGGATTGTCTGAGCCCAGGAGTTCCACACCAGCCTGAGCAAGAGCAAGACCCCATCTTTGAAAAAATAGAAAACAGCCGGGTATTGTGCTGGGCACCTAGAGTCCCACCTACTTAGGAGGCTGAGATAAGAGAATCACCTGAGCCCTGGAGTTTGAGGTTGCTCTGAGCTGTGATGCCACAGTACTCTACCAAGGGTGACAAAGTGAGACTGTCTCCAAAATAAATACATAAGTAAATTAAAAAGTACAAAATGGGAAAACTAGCTGGGTGTCATGATGGACACCTGCAGTCCCAGCTACTGAGGAGGCTGAGACATGAGGATCGCCTGAGCCTAGGAGTTTGAGGTTGCAGAGAGCTATGATGCCGGCCATGATGTCACTCTACCTAGGGTGACAGAGTGAAACTCTTATCTCAAAAAAAGAAGACAATTTCGTTGATTTCAATGAGAAATAATTTTCTTGAGCAGTGCCTGTGGCTCGGTGAGTAGGGCGCCGGCCCCATACACAGAGGGTGGTGGGTTCAAACCTGGCCCTGGCCAAACTGCAACAAAAAAATAGCCGGGCATTGTGGCAGATGCCTGTAGTCCCAGCTACTTGGGAGGCTGAGGCAAGAGAATTGCCTAAGCCTCAAGAGCTGGAGGTTTCTGTGATCTATGACACCACAGCCCTCTACCAAGGGCAATAGAGTGAGACTCTGTCTTTTAAAAAAAAAAAAAAACAGTTAAAAAAGAAAAAAAATTTTCTCTAGTATCCTAAATTAAAATTTTCTTAAATTGGTAAAGGCGATGGTAGCTAAGATTTAATGCTAGTGTACCAGATATCTTGCATCTCCATCACTTTACTTTTAAGTGGGTACAGAAACTGAAATTTATTGTTTAAATCATCCTTTCAACCTAACAGAAAGTAAGCTGCAGGCCAGAAATCAATGGATCAGCTTTATTCCAAAACAAATGTTCTTTGAGTTCTGCCACACCACCAAAGTGACTGTGAGACACAGTTGAGGCCACATCCGTAAGAACATGGGTTAGGAGACAGAGTCTCTGACTCCTCTCTTTGACCAGTTTATAATTCTGCTGACCCTGGGCAAACTAGTCCGTATTTTGGATAATACTTTACCTTGATAAATGATGCAGTGAAACCTAGTTACAGTGGTCATTGGTTTCCCAGTGCTTCACTATGGAAAATGCCAGTAGCTTTAAGGTTATAAGGCTGCAGGAGGAATCCATATAGGCTGGTAGAGAAGGGGACCCACCTGAGGGGCAAGTACAGGTTCCAGGTGGGCTCCTAAAATGGTGCCTTGCTGGGGTGATTTGGCTAGGAGGAATGCTATGGATGGGGACAGAGATTCTTCGCTTCTTTAGCTCCTCCAACCCCTAAACACTTTAATTCCGTTGAAGATAGAGAGATATGTCATCTCCAAAGTTGGGCATCGTAGTCTGAAATTATAGTTGCTTGTGCTTAAAAATCAGTGAACAACTATATATAATTTATTCTTATTTAGATTTTGCATCTCTGAACTGCTTTTAGCTTCTAGGTGTTTTTTTTTTTTGTTGTTTGTTTGTTTGTTTTTGTTTTTGAGACAGAGTCTCATACTATGTCGTACTTGGTAGAGTCCTCACAGCAACTTCAAACTCTTGGGCTTAAGAGATTCTCTTGCCTCAGCTTCCCGAGTAGCTGGGACTACAGGCACCCACCACAATGCCCGGCTGTTTTTTTGTTGCAGTTGTCGTTGTTTAGCTGGCCCGGGCTGGGTTCGAACCCACCAGCCCCTGTGTATGTGGCTGGCACCCTAGCCATTGATCTATGGGCGCTGAGCCAGCTTCTAGGTGTTTTAGTAAAAGATGTCTTGAGCTGGTTTGAGACCAGCCCGGACTCTACAGTGAGACCTCATCTCTGTGGTGTGGTTGGTGCATGCCTATAGTCCCATCTACCTGGGAGGGTGACGTAGATGTATCACTTGAGCTGCAGTGAGCTATGACTATGCTGCTGTACTCTAACCTGGGTGATAGAGACTTTGTCTCATGAAAATTAAAAAAAAAAAGATAAAAAGTATCAACCTTAGCAAGTGTGGTACCATATTGGAGATGGGGTTGGATCAACAGTGAGGGAACCTGTATTCTAGTCTCAGAGCTGCCATACAACCAGTTCACTTGTGACAGCGGAAAAGTCATCAACATGCCTGGACTTTAAAATGAGTTGAGCAAGCTAATGATTGAGAGCTACATTTACCTTAATATTCAGGGATGAAGGACTGAACTGTACAGAAGGCCATAATATGTTCTCAGGAACGTCCCAGAAGTTGTAGATTCACGGAAGTCAGCATAGTCTGTGTCTGGTGAGCCCTCTGCTCGGCCCTTGCCTCCAGAGAGCTTCCAACAGGGAAGGGCTCCTGCATCCAGGTAGGGACGCTACTGTCCTGGTGCCAGCTCCACCCTTCATCTGTGCTTGGGTCCCTCTTGTTTGGTATTTGTCATGTGCTCATTCTTAGCCCCAGGCTGGCTGGGTTGGGTGTGGTGGTGCGTGCTGTGAAGTCCCTGCCCTCAATTTTGTCCTGGAGCAGATCACTTCAGGGCCATTGAGGTTGGAGCGTTGTGGTTCCTCTGCTAAGTCTAATCCTTTAAATGAGATTTGTTAAAGTTAGATGGGGTGAAGACTTAACCCCACTGGCCATACCTGTGCAGTGATGGCAACATGTGCTAAAAGCACACAGACCCCAGTTGGGGAAGGGAGAAAGGTAAGGGGCTGTTCCTGTTGACTCTGTCCAGCAGCAGCTGCACCCTGCATGGTGCTGTAAGTGGAGGATGGGGCAGTCCAGGCACATGGTTGGTCCTACTGTGTTACCCAGACCTACCTGTGCTCTAGGTGGGGAGAGCTGTGGCCAATTGAGAGAGGAACGGTGATGGAGCTGTAGGGGACCGAGTCTGTACAGAAAAGGTTCTTGGTAAATTATGAAGTTAGAAGTTGTACAAATTGCATTTGCAAAATGTCAAGAGAAGATAAGGTAGATAAGGTAACATTTGAACATTGGTTTAAAGGCCGAGCTAATTTTCAGTTTCCTTGTTTTTTTTTTTTTTTTTTTTTCCCATTGTCCTTCCTTGTAACGATGCGCTGGCCGGTTGCCTCCCAAGTAGCTGGGATTACAAGCGCTTGCCACAACGCCCGGCGGTGTTTTTTTCTGGTGGTAGAGACGGGGTCTTTTCTCTGGCTCACTCATGCTGGTCTCGAACCGTGAGCACCGAAAATCCACCCGCCTCGGCCTCCCACAGCGCTGGGATTACAGACGTGCGCCACCATGCCCGGCCCGGAGCTAATTTTCAAATGCATATTTACTTTTAATGTTAAAGCTAATGTTTCTGTGGTGTCTGTCTTCGTGGAATTATCTTTTGCTGCTAAAGTATACTTTAGGATTTTCATTTTTGTGTCTTATTTTACAATATATGTAGACAGATATTAGAGAAATGATTCCAGATAGCAAAGTCCTAAATGTGAAAATTAGCGTTGTCATACAAAGTATGACATACTTGCATATACAAGTATTTTGTTATTATGTTAAGTAACTGCAATTTTTTTTTTTTTTTTTTTTTTTGTAGAGACAGAGTCTCACTTTATCTCCCTTGGGAGAGTGCCATAACGTCACACGTAACTGCAATGTTTTTAACACTCAAAAACAATATGAGACATGCCCCCTAAAGGAGATATATTCCTAGGAGTTTGTGGCTTACTTAGAATATGAAGAATTACCTATAGAAAACAATAAGAAAATCTTGCTGTTATTCAAAGAAAAGGGCATATGCTTTTATTGGAAACATTGAGGTTGTAGCTATGTTCTTCTCAAATATTTGTAGGAGGAAGGAGAGAGTCTTTGAGGGAGATAACCTTGGTCAGCATGTGCGGGAAGATGCTGAGCTTTGCAGGTGCCCAGGATGAGAGCTCCAGTGGGGGATAGGAAACGGGGGGATGGCCAAGGGGACCACCAGAATCCAGATCATCTTCAGAGCATGGAAGAGGATGTGTTAGAGCAGTGATTCTCAACCTTCCTAATGCCGCGGCCCTTTAATATAGTTCCTGTGGGTGGCGACCCGCAGGTTGAGAACCGCTGTGTTAGAGACCGATGCTCTGGCCGGGGGCTCTTGCAGCCATGGCTGGAGCTTATGAACTAGATCTGTGGAGACTGATGGAATGATGAGGGGCAGGGGTCCCCATTGGCTCACTGCACCTCTGCCTGTGTAATCTAGCAGAGCACTGTGTGCCAGTGACATCAGGGGCTCTGGACTCTTACTGAGACTTGGCTTGCTTGAAGTATCCACCATGGGAACTTGGTGGAGATGGTGTCCCCTCAGCCCTGTCTGGGGCTTTGAGAGCAAAGCTGCTCTGACAGCATCTGACAAGATGAGCTGTGTTGGGAGAGGCACAAAGTGCCCTAGAAACTGTGGGCATTTCGCCTCCTGTCTCAAACATGACGGCATGTTGTGAACTGTGGCAGTTGTGCCAAGCCTCCCAGGAGGGGTCCCTGCCCTCTTGTGCTGCAGACATAGGCCACAGGATGCTTCCCTGTGATAGATTATAATTACACATTCTGTATCCTACCTAAATTGAGTCACAAAGTTGTATTGTTTTGTTTTTAACTTTGTTACTAGGAAGACATTCTCCAGAGTCCTATCCTAACTCCTGTCATTGATTGGCCTTGTGGATTGGGTATATCATTTAACCCACCTTCCCATCTTTCACAAACTGAGGGAGGGGCAGGTTTCCTCCCCTGTAAAATTCTGATCCTTTATCTCTATACGTGATAAAGGACCTACCACCATGACGCCTTGTTGCCCCCACCCCACCCCCCGAGTATTGGGATGGTATGATCTGCTTAGTGTTCAGAGGTGTTTAGACAGCGTGGCCCAGGTTTGGAATGAGAAGGGTGGGTTCTGGCTTGCTTCCTTGGTAGGAAGAGAGGTGGGTAACGGTGCTGCAGACCAACCCTGAGCTGTGTGACAAGGAAGAGAGCAGGAGGAGGGACAGGCAGTGGGAAGGTATACCCAGGCCCCATGGCTGTGTCTGTCACGTGGTCTGCAGGGTGGGCTGTGGCAGGGGCTGGAGACCAGAGAGGAGGCTGTTTGTTTAGAGTGTCTTACTTTTGTCAGAGATGGCACAGAACTGGCCTGGGGAATTTACAGCAGAATGGGAAGGAGGAGAAGCAGGTGGTCATTGGGCCACTGGAGGATGGTGGCATGGAAGTGGGCTGAGAAGGAAGAGGGGCTGGGCTTAGTTCTGGAGGCCCTGGGTGCCAGGGGCCTTTGATGTGCTGGTCAGGGCCAGCTTGGGGCAGAGGGCGTATAGGGAGGGCTCTTATCTGGGCTGCTCTGGACCCTGAGCTGCCACTGCGTAAGCATCTGCTGGGTGTGTGGCCTATGCTTGGGGGCCAGGCATGGCTGTGGCATCACACACATTCTTTCTTTCAAGGAGCACACTGTCGGGGGCCTTTTCTTGGGGGCATCATTTTACTTCAGGTGTCTTGCATACTGACTTCTCTTTATGCAAACTATTGTTAAACTTCTTTGTGGCCACATACGAAATGTTGACTTTGACCTTTACTTTCTGTTGTGCTTCTTACACCCACTCCCACCTCCTGAGAGAGCTCTATGCCAACCCAGTCCTATTCAAAATCATTTTCTCTTTCCCTCTCTCAACTTTCCAGTCCTCCCTTCTTGTTTACCTCTCTCTTCCCCCTCAGATCTTCACCTTTGTTTCCATCTGAATGTCTCTGGGGGAAGGGTGGTCCCTGGGGGTGTCCCCATTGTATTCTTTTAGATATCTCTGCTCCCACTTTTTATTTTCATTCTGCTTGACCTGGAATTACAGTAGTGCACCAGCTTCCTCCTCTGAAGTTTGGGGGAAGACCAGACCCCATGTGCCCCTTCTCCGAGTTGGTGATTCTGCTCTGCTTTTAAAAAGCATGTGAGGTCTAGAATGATGGGCCCCGCATGTTAAAAATGGTTGCTTGGGGGGTGCTATGTTCTCTTTTGTGGTTGTTCATACTGCTTTTTTTCTCTACTGAGGTGGTACCATTGTGGAAAGGCTGAACAACTCCAAACCACTCCCTTAGCTGGCAGGAGAGTGGTAGTTGCTGCCTCATCGGCCCCACCTGAGTGTCTTGACGGCTGTGCTTTCTTCTCACGTTTGCTTTGTTCTGCTCTCAGCCTTCCATCCCTTGCAGCTCAGAAATGCCTCCATGCTGTTATCCCTACTGTTCATTCTTCTGGCCTGTTGTGATCTCTTAAAATCTCACAAATTTACCTAGGCATCTGGATTATGGAGTTTTAAAAAATGTGTTTCTAGGGCCAGGTGGAGTGGCTCACACCTGTAGTCCTAGCATTCTGGGAGGCCGAGGCAGGTGAATTGCTTGAGCTCATGAGTTTGACACCAGCCTGAGTAAGAGTGAGACCCCGTCTCTAAAAAAAAAAGCCAAGCATCGTGGTGGGCACCTGTAGTCCCACCTATGTGGTGAGGCAAGAGGAGCCCAGGAGTTTGATTTGAGCAATGATGCCACAGCACTCTACGGGGAGGGGGCAAGAAAATGAGACTCTGTCTCCAAAAAAAAAAAAAAAACAGAAAAAGAAAAAAGAAAAGAAATGTGTATCTAGTCTATACCTGATGCCAGTGAGGGAGGGCTGCCTAGCAAGTTGTGCTGGGGAGGAGGGAGCTCAGTGAGTGTTTTCATTGAAAGCGACTGTAGAGCCCTTTGTTGTGCTGGTGCAGAGGTGGACAGTAGCCCTTCCTCAGATGACTTACGTGAGCAATTGCAGGCTCCATATGAGCCAGGATGTCTTGTAAAAATGGCTTCTGGAACCTGCCCTTTAGCTTGCAGCACAGGCCCCTCGGGTTGACTAGAAATGGAATCAAACGATTACTCTTGGAAACCTCCTTTAAAGTTGCCACACCTGTTGAAATTGTCTGGGGAGCACCAGGTTTGGTTTGGTTTGGTTTGGTTTGGTGAGGAATGGATGGAGTTAGATAAAATGCCCCTTCCTTCCTCAGGCTACTTGGCAGCTCAGAGGACCGCTGAGCAGGTTTGCCCGTGTTCTGCCGGGTGCTTTGAGTCGTCTTTTATTCTGCAACCGTGAATGTTGACAGTCTCTTGCTGCGCTGTCTACAAGCAGTTTCTGCAGTGACAGAAGTGTTCTGTGCTGTCCACTGTGCAGAGCTACTCGTCCCAGACATGTGGCTGGTATGACTGAGGAACTAAGTTTTTCATTTTAAAATTCGATTTAGTTGATATTTAAAGTTTAGCAGCCTCATGAGAAACCAGCGTACCTGATGGCATTGCCTCAGGAAGTCAGCCCATTGCTGGCTGACACATCTTGCAAATGAGAATTAAACCCATTTCACATAGATGAGTGTGTGAAAATGTTTGACCTTTTGACAGGTAACTGATGGGATTATCTGTTTCAAATACTTTTTACTCAGCTGGGTGCCCACAACTCAGTGGTTATAGTACCTGCCCTGTGCACCAAGGGTGGTGGGTTCAAACCCCTCCTGGGCCTGCTTAATTAAAAAAAAAAAAAAATCAAATTCTCCTTACTTGGAAGAAGCGATCAGACCCGTGGTAGATTGGTGCAGCACATTCCGATAGGCTCCACGGGGGTCAGGTGGGGCCCAGTCTCCCTCCCGCATGCTGTCCAGGTAGAGTGGTAGACCCTACACTGGCTTTGGGTGTGTTTTTCAGAGATAGTCTTTGCAAATGTATGTGGATTAGCAGACTTTTGGTTGTTCATTTCTATATTTATAATCTCCTGTGAAATTTCTTGTCTGTCCTTCCCACCAGGGGAGGGAAAGCCCCCCAGCCCGCATGTGGCTGCCCAGGGAGGGCCTCCCTGCCCACCAGGAAGTGGGTCTCTTTAGCAGAACCCAGGATTATCTAATTAGGAAATCATTTTAACAATAATCTACATTTGCTTGGCTTTTGCTTTTTGAAGTATTTTTATTTTTATCATCTCATTTTCACCCTTGATGTAAGATTGTTTCAGAGTTTGAAGGTTTCTCAGTATTTTATGGTTCTGCAGCCATGAAAAGAGAATACTGGATATCACAGGGATTTGCTGGGATCTCCTTTCTTTTTTTTTTTTTTTTTTTGCGATTTTTGGCCAGGGCTGGGTTTGAACCCGCCACTTCCAGCATATTAGGCCAGCACCCTACTCCTTTGAGCCATAGGTGTCGCCCTTTTTTTTTGAGGCAGAGCCTCAAGCTGTCACCCTGGGTAGAGTGCCGTGGCATCACAGCTCACAGCAACCTCCAGTTCCTGGGCTCAAGCGAGTCTCCTGCCTCCTCCTCCCAAGTAGCTGGGACTACAGGCGCCTGCCACAATACCCGGCCATTTTTTGGTTGCAGCTGTCATTGTTTGGTGGGCCTGGGTCGGATTCGAACCCACCAGCTCAGGTGTACAAGGCTGGTGCCTTAGCCCGTTGAGCCACAGGCGCTGAGCCAGTATTGATTATTTCTAATAGAAAACAGTGTTTTATAAATCCTTTTTTTGTTGAGACAGAGTCTCAGTATGTTGCCCTCAGTAGAGTGCAGTGATGTCACAGCTCACAGCAACCTCAAATTCTTGGGCTTAAGCGATTCTCTTGCCTCAGCCTCCCAAGTAGCTGGGACTACATGCGCCCGCCACAACACTCAGCTATTTTTTTTTTTTTTGAGACGGAATCTCAAGCTGTCACCCTGGATAGAGTGCTGTTGCATCACAGCTCACAGCAACCTCCAATTCCTGGGCTCAAGCGAGTCTCTTGCCTCCGCCTCCCCAAGTAGCTGGGACTACAGGCGCCCACCACAACACCTGGCCGTTTTTTGGTTGCAGCCGTCATTGTTGTTTGGCGGGCCGGGCTGGATTCAAACCCGCCAGCTCAGGTGTATGTGGCTGGCGCCTTAGCCCGTTGAGCCACAGACGCTGAGCCTCAGCTATATTTTTTGTTACTGTTGTCATTGTTGTTTAGCAGGCCTGGGCTGGGTTTGAACCTGCTAGCCCAGGCGTATGTGGCCGGCACCCTACTCACTGAGGTACGGGTGCCGAGCCTTAAATGTTTTCTTGAGTTGGAATCTCAACTGTCTTATTTGTAAAGAGGGTAGGAATATTTCAGCTAAAATCTCATTTGAAAAAGATGCAGTGAAATGTGATGTGAGACTTCATTTCTTGGAAGGGGAAGGACCCCGTTTCATCAGGACAGCATATCATGAGTTTCAGCATCCTGGTGCTATTAAATGGTTCCATGTGAACTCTCTTTCCTTTTTCTCACTGTAAAAGCATTTTGAAGAGTCTTATTGCTGGTCAGGTGAAGATTCTGTCACTGCTGAGCAGCCTCGCTGGCGCACATTCTGTCTTGGTGTTTTCCTACTGGCATCATTGGTTGAGGAGAGTGGAGTGAGACCTGAGGGTGCTGAGCCCCTGCCTCCCTGCCTGTTCTGTACTGCCTGGCCTCCAGCTTTCTGGAACAGATCACTATGTAGTCCTTTCTCTCCAAGGAACTGAAGGTGTTGGATCGTCATCATCTGGAAATGTGCCTGGGGTTTCCCCCACTACCCCTGCAGGGGGCTCGAGGTCCTCCTCTCGGAACTTAGGTTCTTCTGGTGGTGAGAAGGAAGAAGGCAAAAAGGCCCGGCGGCAATGGGAGTCATGGAGCACAGAGGACAAGAACAGCTTCTTCGAGGGGCTGTATGAGGTGAGTGAGCTGTGGAGGTGAGATCAGCTGATGCACCCAGATGCCCAGGGCCTGCATTTTCCCACCGTCTGAGCTCCCCTTGCAGATGGATGTGAAAGCAGCATGTTCCTGTGGAAGCCTGACAGTGGCTAAAGCTGGTGAGGGCCCAAGGCCTCACCCTCTGACTTGGGCCTTTTGTTTCTTCATTGTGCCTTGAGAAGCTGCTCCTAGTTAGGTGATATTAGGAAGCGGGTTTTTTTGTTTGTTTGTTTTCTTTCTGTAAATTCATTTACTACTTTAAAGTTTAACTGTTTAATTAAATAGGAAAGTTTTTTTAATCAAAGAGAAAAATACTTGCATTTCGAATACAAAAAAAATTAAAAATTATTATTATTATTTTTTTTTGAGACAGAGCCTCAAGCTATCGCCCTGGGTGGAGTGCTGTGGCATCACAGCTCACAGCAACCTCCAATTCCTGGGCTCAAACCAGTCTCCTGCCTCCACCTCCCAAGTAGCTGGGACTACAGGCACCCGCCACAATGCCTGACCAGTTTTTGGTTGCAGCCGTCATTGTTGTTTGGCGGGCCTGGGCTGGATTCAAACCCGCCAACTCAGGTGTATGTGGCTGGCGCCTTAGCTCGTTGAGCCACATGCGCTGAGCCAAAATTAAAAATTATTGGTTGACCCTGCCACTTACATGTTTATGATTTTTTTAACCATCTCATTTTGTCTACTTAACACATGCATCCTGTGTACTTACTAAGCATTTATTTGCACTTGGCATTTTCTGTGTCAGCTTAGCTTTGTTGTGTAGCTTCTTTAAAAAGCTATCTGAATTTGTCCAAGGATAGCTCTCAACATTTTCTGGAAAACTAGTGCTGTTATGCTGTTTCCAGATCTGCCTGCAAAGCTGAACTTGGGTGTTGGCAGCTCTTTGAAAAATTCAGATCTTTCACTGAATTCATTAAGCAACTCTTCCTTGGTCCAATTACATGAGGTTATTAGAAAAAGTCCTTTTACTTCCAACACCCTGGAGAGAGATTTCACTCTCTCTTCCTCTTCTCAACTGCATTGTCAGGATTAATGCTTATGGCATGAAAAGTTCCTTTGTCAACACAATATGAAATCCAGACAGGTGGCTCAGCGCCTGTGGCTCAACAGGCTAAGGCGCCAGCCACGTACACCTGAGCTGGCAGGTTCGAATTCAGCCCAGGCCCGCCAAACAACAATGATGGCTGCAACCAAAAAAATGGCCAGGCGTTGTGGCGGGCGCCTATAGTCCCAGCTACTTGGGAGGCAGAGGCAGGAGACTCGCTTGAGCCCAGGAATTGGAGGTTGCTGTGAGCTGTGATGCCACAGCACTCTATCCAGGGTGACAGTTTGAGGCTCTGTCTCCAAAAAAAAAAAAAAAAAAGCGAACAAACAAAAAAAAATTAGCTGGATGCTGTGGCAGGTGCCTGCAGTCCTAGCTACTCAGGAGGCTGAGGCAGGAGAATCGCTTGAGCCCAAGAGTTTGATGACGCCACGGCACTCTATTGAGGGTGACAAAATGAGACTCTGTCCCCCCCCCAAAAAAAAGAAAGAAAAGAAATATTAGCCACATGTGGTAGGTCATGCTTGCAATCCTAGTGCTCTGGGAAGCCAAGGAGGGAGAATCCCTTGAGCTCAGGAGAAGAGCCAGACCCCAGCTCTACTAAAAATACAAAAATTAGCCAGGCATGGTGGTACTTGCCTATAGTACCAGCTACTCCAGAGGCTAAGGCAAGGGGACCACTGTGAGCTACAATTATGCCATAAGACTCTAGCCTAGGGCAATAGAGTGAGACCGTCTTAAAAAATTAAAAAAAGAAAAGGCCTGTAATCCTAGCACTGTGGGAGCCCAAAGTGGGTGGACTGCTTGAGCTCAGAGTACAAAATCAGTCTGAATAAGAGCCAGAACCCCATTATCTACTAAAAAAAAGGAAAAATGAGCCAGGCATTGTGGAGGGTACCTGTGGTACCAGCTCCTGGGGAAGGTGAGGTAGAAGGATTGCCTAAACCCAGAAGTGTGAGGTTGCTCTAAGCTATGTTGACTTGGGGCAATAGAGTGAGACTCTGTCTCAAAAAATAAAACTGAAAGCCTGTAATCTTAGCACTATGGGAAGCCAAGGCAGGTGGGTTGCCTGAACTCAGGAGTTCAAGAGTGAGCAACAGTGAGATCCCATCTCTACTAAAAATGGAAAAACTAGCCTGGAGTTGTGGTGGGCATCTGTAGTCTGGCTACTTGGTAGGCTGAGGCAAGAGGAGATCTTGAGCCCAAGAGTTTGAGGTTGTTATGATCTATTACGCCATTGGCACTCCACCCTGGGCAACAGAGTGAGACTCTGTCTCAAAAAATAAAATAAATAAATAAAATTAAAAAATAAAATGAGGGTGGAATGTGAAGAACTTAAATTCTTGACAGCTAATAATTCTGCAGCTTCATGAATTCATACTCATTTATGAATAATTATAACTAAGTCACCAGAATTTACCCTAAAACAAAAGACATGCATGGAATTTTTCAAATGAGCATAATTTCTCTACTAGTATTCAATAACATTATCCTCATAGTTTACAGGGGTACTATGTATAAGGCACTGTGTTATGCACTCCATGTTTAGTAATTTGTCACAGCAATGCTAGAAGTAGGTAGTTTATTATTCCTAGTTTACACCTGAAGCAACTCAAGCATGGAGAAATTAAATTATTTGCCAAAGGTCACAAAGCAGTATTAGGATTTCACTCACTCTAACTAAAGCTCATGTTTGGCATTTGTGGACAGAGGTGAGTCCACAAGGGGTACATCTCATCACCTAGTAACAAGAAAAGTTTTTCAGATATGTCTAACCACAGTGCGTCTCTCACAAAAAAATATCATGGTGAAAATAATTTTTTTTTTTTTTGAGACAGTCTCAAGCTGTCACCCTGGATAGAGTGCCATGGCATCACGGCTCACAGCAACCTCCAATTCCTGGGCTCAAGCCTCTGCCTCCCAAGTAGCTGGGACTACAGGCGCCCGCCATGACACCTGGCCATTTTTTGGTTGCAGCCATCATTGTTGTTTGGCGGGCCTGGGCTGGA